>JACYXH010000462.1:2910819-2937866 GCA_026745465.1 Lota lota
TATATATATATATATGTATATATATATGTATATATATGTATGTATATATATGTATGTATATATATGTATGTTTATATATGTATGTATATATATGTATGTATATGTATGTATGTATGTATATGTATGTATATATATGTATATGTATGTATATGTATATGTGTGTGTGTGTGTGTGTGTGTGTGTGTGTGTGTGTGTGTGTGTGTGTGTGTGTGTGTGTGTGTGTGTGTGTGTGTGTGTGTGTGTGTGTGTGTGTGTGTGTATATGTATATATATATATGTGTATATATATGTATATGTGTATGTATATGTATATATATGTATATATATATATGTATATATATATGTATATATATATGTATATGTGTGTATATACAGTATAAACAGTACGTATATGTATGTAAATATGTATATGACTGTTATTGGAGGATCTGGGAGGTACAGCGGAGAATGAGCGTGCTCAGTGCTAATGAGACCAAATGATTTGTTCTGTCACCGCACTCAGAGCCTTTCCACGAAGCCCCCCCCCCCCCCCCCCCCCCCCCCTCTCCTCCTTTTCCTCTCCTAGAGTAATTTGGTTATAGGGCTACTCCTCTCTGCTCTGCGCTGTAATAAATATGTTCTGGACACCTTTGATCATAATTAGTTCTGTGAGAGAAATATAAATCTATACACTTGTGAGGTAAGTATATACTAAAACACTGTTTACTATTACCAATTTGATTTCCCAAACATTTCACCAAAACATTGATATTTTATTTATAGATGATGCATTTAGTTTTTCTCTGTCAAGTTCAATCCACTGTCCACTATGTTGTGATCATCTTTGGTAGTCCACTCATACTTCTTACGTGTATTCGATCCTAATGCTCAGCTCTCATATCAGTGTTGTTATTTATAAATATATCACAGTAATAATAGTATTATGTTATGGATTGAGTTTGTAACATGCTCAGTGACTGTACTGGTTCTTTTGAAGCCAGGATGGTAAGATAGTTGGAACTTGGTGGTACCAGGGTAGAGATTTCTAGTTGAGGAAAGGCAAGGATCTGTTGACTCCCTGAGCTGCATTACTTACCTCAAGCATGTCCTTGTTCAGCAGCTTAGCTATGTGGTTGAAGTCTACCAGATCCATGATTATTTCATTAGTCCATGATATTGTCTCATTCTCTAAAAGTCTCAAACAATCTCACAACACACCCCTCACCACTAGTACTCCAAACTACAGTGTTTGCACTCTGCTTTAGCCCTACATTCTCTTACGTGTGTTCAATACATTCTGTGCACTATCTTATGTAATTGCAGTGCACATCACTGTAATTGTTAGGGTAATATATATGACTAAATCTATATGTTTGTGTCTGTGTTACGTATGGGTGTGGGGATGTATGTGTGTTCCTGTAATGAATTGGATGGGTTCAGGTCAGGGACTGAGCTGAGTGCTAGGATCTGGTTGCCAGGATACAGTGCTCGGCTGCCATTATCTGCCCTAATGCCTCTGCCCACTGCACACTATGCTACACTATACAGTTATCTATGGATGGTTTCACAGGTATGCTGTCATCATGCTACATTGTACAGTGAAATATACTGTAATATTGCAGCTATTATGTCAATATGCTACTCTGTACAGTTACATATACATCACAGATATTTTCTATATTCTACACTGTACAGTGATGTGCTTTCCTATCGCGTTTGTTGTGTCAATATAAAATGTGTATATTGTGATACTATATCACAAGCACACATAAATTAGTGATTTTGTTGTAATAATTAAGGGTAATGCAGTGTAGGGTACAGCAGGGATAATGCTATCATGAAACATTCTATACATTCTACAGTAGTAGTATACACACAGTACTGCAGACGCACCTGTAGTGATACATCATTCCCTGGTCTGTATTTATTGGTAAGGACTCATGCTGCATTGTGGCCTGAGAGTGAAGGGAGTGGCTCCCAGTTTAGAAGACACACTCTGTGATGAATGGAAAAAACCTGTGTGTGAATGTGTGTGCGCTCGTGCAAAGCTGGCTGCTCTCGTCCTTCGTAGAGAGAGATTGGTTCTCTGGCTCTGCACCATACAATTGTCTTCTGTTGCTCTTAGCAGGCCTCTGCTGACATCATGCTTCTCTTCACCCTGGGTCCAGTATCTGGTCCTGGCGTAGGTCTGGGTATATAAGATGTAGGTCCTGGTTTATGTCTTACTATACATTTTAGGCCTGGGTGTAAGGTTGTGATCCTGGTTAAGGTATTTGTATAAGGTTTAGGTCTGGGTGTCAGCTTTATATCTGGTATAAGCTGTAGGGTCTGGGTATAAGGTTTAGGTGCTGCTTTAGAGCTAGTAAAGGCTTCAGGTCCTGGTTTAGGTCTGAGTCTCGACCAGGTCCTGCTTATGGTTTTCAATCTTGAGGGGAGTCTCGACATTCTAATCCAGACAATATGATGTATGGAAGTGTGTGTGTGTGTGTGTGTGTGTGTGTGTGTGTGTTCATGGCCCTCCTCTGTCGTGAGCTGGCAGTCTGAGGCTTTATTCAGCGTGTTGGCAGTAAATACTCGATACACACTCCTCGTGGTTGTCACCTTCAGGTGACGCAAAGCATTTCACCGGTCCCTTTGGAGTTGATGCCTTGTAGCCAGGTGTATGGTACAGGAGCCTCCAGGAACAGGGTTTAGTGTTGTGATGGGAGACTAGAGGACATCTGGGGGTTGGAGGGCTCTGAAGCTGTCCTAATCCCACAGGATCAGGACAGCACTTAAACTTCATACATATGCACACACACACATACTGCAATAAATGATCAAGGAGCTGATAGGGTATTCCCACTGTGTATCTAACCAATATCAATTTAGGTATTATTTTGATTAACTTTACTAAACACAATGACATTTGTTGATCTCGGAATTTTGCTTTCAGTTCCCCCAGTCAGCGTTTATAGCCAAGATGGCTTCTAGGTGAATATGGCGTATCTGTGGTGGGGAGTGTATTTACCCTGAACCCCTGTGCATTCAGGTTCAATCCCCAAACCTGGGTTCTGACTACAAGCTTTTCCCCTCCCCACCAACCCCACAAATGACACCGACTAGCTAGCTAGCGCGCCACCACTTGTTAAAGGCGGCAATATGCTGGGATGTGCGTTTTTATGCTCAAAAAGGTGGCGAGTGACTATATGCTAACCCTCTCTCTCTCTGTCTGTGTTGCAGACGGTTGATGACGATGCGATGGCTGCGTGAATGAGGCTTGGCGCGGGGAGAGCTGAACGATGCCCAAAGCTGGGGGTTCAAAACCGCCGCCACATGATCCCTTCCCGCTCAACACCGACATGGTGGAAAAACAGCCTGGGAAAAAGGTAATGCAAACACACAAATGTACACACACTTATGTAGACACCCATACATGTACCCACACATACATGTACGCACACGTGTTCACACATTGTGACATTCACATTTACTTTTGTTTACACATACGCGCACATGCACAAACACACGTGCACACTGCTATATATATAGCAGTGAGTTAGGCTGTGTTGATCCCTTCCTCATCCATCCATCTGTACTGCTGAAAGCTGGGGCTGCTGTAGCCTTGTCTTCATCACCACATTATGTGTACTCTATACTCTTTGTTCGACCGCAGCGATGAACCCACTCAGACTTTATAATAACCATCATGTATGCCGTCATAGCTGACATCACAACCATCTGCACCTCGTTGCTCGTGTGTGGATGTGTAGATAGCGTCACAGCTGTGCTGGTTCACCAGAAGGCCTTTGTGATGATCGTCTGTCTGTTGTTTTCCCCGTTTTGTGTGCTAATGCATTGTGAGGAAATTAAAACTGCACACACATGTATGCTTCCTGTACTTTGATGTTAATAGCATACGTGGTGAAGGGATGTAAAAATATGGTTTCCTGTGATAATATATATGCATATGGCTTTGTGTGCACGTGTCAATGTATTTTATGTAGTGACTGAGTACCCTCTGATTATAAATATAGCCAGATGATATAGTGATGGTATAAAATGTGTATAAACATGTGAATCTGCTCTGGCAGATCGGTTTTAGTGGGTCTTGAACAATTGGTTCGACCTTCACCATCATGACAGTGTGTCTTATTGGAGAACTTAATAAGTTAGAAAATCCCCTTTGTTTGGTACAGTGACATTTGTCTTGGTTTTGCTGGTGGTTTATAAGCATAAAAAGTTGAATGGTGGTGTACTGTTGGAGTACATAAGGTTTGGAGATTATATGGTTTACATATCTCTGATGCCATGTGTCCCAGCTCCTGGTCTTCCATTAAAACAGTGGATATATTTGGATTTATTTACATTTTGAAATAACCTCCTAATGGCTACTCGACATGAGCAGTCTGAAAACAGGTTGCTAATGGCAACAAAAGTTTCCTGACCAATCATCTGTATTTGTGCTCAGATTATGAAAGAAAAGCTTTGTGAAGCTATGCCTATAGGCTTCACCTCAGGCCAGTAATTCACAAACTGTGCTATGCAAGGTCACTTGACATTTGCTATGTATTGCATAAGCTGAAGGTTCTGACGGGGTACGACAGAGTATTTTGGAAGCCGTTTGCTAGGCTATAGATTTGGTTTACAGCTAGGAAAAGGACTTGGTTAACAGCTAAGCTAATACCTTTGCTAACAGCTAGCTAAAGGACCTGGATAACAGCTGGACTAAGGACCTGGATAACAACAAGGCTATGGACAGAGAGACCATTGCTAAGTGTTGTAAATACATTTCACGTCTCTTTTATTAATTTATTTCAAAATGTCACTTCTAATTCAGAGCTCCAAAAACAAAAGAAATATGTACTAAGTCACATCCTAATAGAAAAGATAATCCTAACAAATATAGACCATCTTACTGGTCTGATATGAAATGGTTTACTGTGGAGTATAAAAAGTGACTGGTGTTTCTGTACTCCTGTCAGGAATCTACCAATAGTATATATTTTTTAAGTTTACTTCAAAGAGTGGGAGAGAAAGGTGGAGTGAGTGAGAGACAGAGAGAGTGTGTGTAGCTGACACGGTCTGACTAGTGTAGAATGACATCATAGTCTTATGACTGGGGTGTGGCAAGAGGAGGGGCTTAGACAGCTAAGAGAGAGGGAGGGAGAGAGAGAGGGAAAGAAAGGGAGAGTGAGAGAATATACATGCACGCAAACACGTGCATGTATGGACTGCTAGTATTGCTTTTGTCATGCCTGCAGCACTGCTGGGATGCAAGGCTGCACCACCCAACTCAAGGCCTGTTTATATATCTATCCGTGTGTTCAGTCTAGGAATGGACACTCTGAAATAACACTGAGTAGACATACTGTAAGTGATGCTGAAGTGAATTTATTATGAGGTATTCAGAGTATCTGTGGATACCTAATGTATTTGTACAGATTCATATTTTTATTTTGAACCGCTCAGCCCGATTGCAAAAAAGTTGTAACGTTTGTTGACGACATATATTCCCTGTAAGCAACCGATTCGGCAAGAGGGGTTGCTATAATTCGCTGTCCAATTCAAATGTACCGCCCCGATGTATACATGCCTTTTTTCACATGCTAAACATTTTTGCCTCTTATACGCATAATGTCCATCCACATATTTTCTTCTGTACAGTGACATTTTTGGAAAAACTTCAATAATCTTCTTAAAATCAACCACTGGTGCAAAGGGCCGACGATGTCATACACATGCTCTAAGGACATATACATATACATATATATGTATGTATATGTATATGTGTGTGTATGTATATGTATATGTGTGTGTGTATATATATATATAAAAATCTCAACTTTCTCTCGGACACTGCAGTCAACTGCTACCCAGACAGAGCTCCACACAAACCGCGCCGCTGGTGCCCCTTTTTTCTCTAAATTGGGGACTTATTTCAGTAACAGTGATAAAATGGCATCGATTACTGTGTTGACAATCATATAACACAAATTACCACTTAAAAAAATAAAAACGTTTTGGGTTCACTGGCTCTTCAATGTCACCTTGCGTAAAGTGGTATCGGGTGGTTGAATCTGAGAAGTTCAGTACTGGTATCGGTATCGGTGCATCCCTAGTTAAAACCCATATTTTATTGGAATAACGCTTTAAAAAGCTAAACTGCATTATCACGTAAGTGCTGTGTGGAGAAAGTCAGTGGCTTTCGGATCCAGTCTTGGTCTGAGTCTGACTCGGTGACATCAGAGCTTCAATGTAAAGCGGGTAACACCAGACGAGTCACGGTGCGCCGCGTCCGGAAGTGCCACGTCCGGAAGCGCCGCGTGGTAGAAGGACAATACACGTTGGAAGATTTGATTTAGGTCTTGTTCTGTTTAATAAAATGAGTGGTAATGGATGGCGCTGCGATGCACGCAAATTGCCAAGGTTTTGCGCAGTGCTAGAAGTTGTAGCGCGGCTGAATTGCGGCGCCGGTGTGAGTGCTCTATTTTGAAACACGACCCACTTAAGTTTCAGTTAAGACACACTGATGTGATCATACAACGAAAAAATTGTTTTGTACATTGCGCAAGGTTTCAATGAAATTGCACTGCAGCATTAGCGCTATTCAAGAGCATGCGAAGAAATGCACTACTCTGGATGAAAAAAACAAACCCTAATTGGAGTTTATTACCCAATTAGCAGCCTGTTATTATAGAAGGAGGAGCGCGAATGGTTGGTTTGTGAGGAAAGAGATGTCGAGGCGCTGATGGTAAAAATAGAAAAAGATCCCCTATGCAATAAAAACAATTTACAACTTATTTAAAGTAAGTGAATCTGTTCAAATGAATGAACACAGATGGATGGTACATGACACATGACATTTTCACGCCTAATAAAGGGGCGCGACCAAATTTGTTAGGGTGCTACCAGTAGAAAATGTTAGTCTTAAGCCCTGTGCTTGGGATATGTTCTAAGAAATATTGGTAAATACAGCCTTGAGTGCTTGAAGCTCAAGCTTGTGTTGTTTCGGAGTTGTGTACTTGCATTATCCCAAATGTTTCCAACATGTTCAAACCAAGAGAAGTTAGTAGTTTTATTCAAGGTAACGATGTGTTTAGTTTAGTCACTTTTCAATGGGCTCATATCAGCTTTATCCCCTTACGTTCGGGGAAACACAGGAAACAGTAATCCAGCTGAGACCTAATTGAATGATATATTTCAATATCGATCTAGCTTACTAAGATGTGCTACTATGACAGGTTATTCTTTGTTTGATTGGTTTGACCATGGATAATAGCGCTCGGCTACCCCACGATTGAATTCGTCACATAATGTTAGATACAGCAGTAGACTCATCTAATGGTAAGTTAGCAAATTAGCTTTACATATTTTCAGCGGCAATGGTGGAGAAGACTACTACTATGCTACTTCCTGACTTCATCAAACTACATCATTTGTTTTTGTTTTGATTGAGAGACCCCAAGCAGCAGAAATAACATATTATATCTTTTTTTTATATAAAGATGCCGTTTTCAACATTCATATGTGTGACTTTGTGCCCTTCAAGCTATGGCTGGTATTGTTAAACCTCACTGAGGTTTCATGGTAACTTTAAATAACAAAATGACTGCTCAACAAAAGGTGGATATGAAACAAGCTATTTGAGTTCAGCTGTGCTGCTAGTAATTACAGCATGGCTAACTGTTGTAGCACTGCACGTTACAATTAGCAGGTCAAAAAATCCAAATAAATAATTAGAAATAACCTAATATGCCGTTAGCATAATGGAAAGCCAAAGCCACTGATATTGTAACTTGGTGTTTTGGAATAAGAAGAGAGGCTAGCCAGATTACCTAGCTCTATTTCCCTGTATTCATTAGCCGGAATCCAGCAGGAAATTACCTGGAAAAGCTGCTTGTCAGACAGAGAGAGAGATGGAAATGGAGAAAGAGAGCTTAGCTTTCCTCATACCTATTGAGGCTTGTGTCAGCAATCTTAACCATACTTTTCCCAGCATGCTTTGCGTTGCCCCACTCCTTTCCCAGATGAACAGTTTTGATTAAAAAAGTTAATGGTGTTGTCGTCTTGATCTTGGTACTAATGCTTGTTCTCCCATCCTGTAGGATAAAGAAAAGACGTTGTCAATCAAGACACCCAAGGTGGACCGCGGCGATGGGGTGAAAGAGAAAGCACCGAAGAGGAGACTCCCCTTTACCGTGGGAACCAATGGAGACCAGAAGGACTCGGACTCTGGTAAGAAATCGCAGACGTGACCCAAATACTTGGACCTTAACAATGGCATGTGGGGTTTATTATCAATCCCAGAACCTTTCAGCTGGGATTTGAACACCCTGAATAAAACAGTATCTACCCTTCCTATTAATGTCTTGCCGACTGAGTTACCAACGTCAAAACAATTTCATTGACTGTACCTAATGTATTTAAAGGTGTGTAATACCAGTACATGCAGTCCATGGCCTGGGTTTAACTTCTGTGCTAGTCACAGGCCACTGATACTGTTCCTGCTTGGTTGTTGGTTTTTGTTTTTGGTATGGAGGAGGGGTGTATTTGGGGGCGGAGGGGGGTATTATATCCCACCGTCTCAGTGTGACAGGAAGTAGACGTGTGTTTACTGATGTGTTGATGGGATGTGGGAGGGCAGATGAATTGAGTTGTATCAGTAAGCTGTGTGAGGGAGAGAGTGGAGGAGTTCTACACGGACTCTCACAAACAGGAGAAGATCTCCAGAGAAGGGAAGGAGACGCTAATATAGTGGAGATGGTTTGTACTTACCGCAGCTGGCTGTAGTAAGACTTCTTCATCCAGTCTCAGAGGCACTCCTGTTCCCCTCTGATCAGATTGTTCTCGCTTGTTTTTGTTTGGTCATAAGAACCAGAACAAGCTGTGTGTCTATAAGTAGTGCTCTTTAGACAGGGGTGCAAATAGATTGCAGAGGCCTGCTCTGTGCGTGCCTTTATAGATGTGGGTATTTCTGAGTTTCAGTGTGGGAGTGCTTTGCAGTTTAGAGGCCCCTATGTAAAGGTAGCTAGCGAGGCTGCTAACCTGTCAGTTTGGATTGGATGCGTCTCTTCAGGTGTAATGTTTTACGAGTTGGGCTGCGGTTTGTGTAAGAGTATTATGAGCTGTGTGTGCAGTGGGTGGTGTCATGTGCTGTTGTAGGATGGCGTGATGTGTTGGATTGTGTAACAGGGTCTTGTGTTAGTGTCGTAATGTAGCACATTGTGTCTGTGTTACAGTATGATGTAGAACATTGAGAGTGTGGTGCTATAGTGTTTGCTGATCTTGTGTGTGAGGGAATTGCAGTGTATGCATCTGTTAATGTATGTGTGTGTGTGTAGGTTATTTTTTATTGTGTTTCATTGACAGCTGGTTTGTTAGGCAGTTTGGTGTCTGCAACAAAGATATCAAAGATGCGTTTGCTCTTCATTTTGTGTGCAGAATTACACAAATATAATTTGTTCTGTTTTGGGCTTTTTATTTTGATAATCGATTTATTGTTTAAGTCAATATTCATTAGTTGCAAACATAATGAAACCCACCCCTCCCCTTTCCCAAACTGTTGCCAGAAAGAGGTCAACGACCCAAACAATTACTAGTGGTGCTGGCCATGCTCCTTTCAAAATTTCAAACAGGGCTGTTGTGAGGCAAGAGATGTCGAGGCACTGGCAGTAAAAATGAAAAACACCACCTATGCAATAAAAACATTATTATAGCATTATTTCAAGTGAGTTAGTCTTTTAAAATGAATGTACACAGATGGATAGTACCTGACAAAGGACATGCTTACACTGCAACAAAGCAGCCAAAAATGGGGTGCGACCGATTTTGTTAGGATGCCACCAAATGAAAAAGTTAGTGGCACGAGTGCCACAAGAAAAATATATTAGTCTTGAGCCCTGTTGTAGCATTAGCCTCACTGTTGTTAGCTTGGGTCGTTTCTCTCCTCTCTGCCAACATTTCAGTTGCTGCAGGAAGAGAACAGGAGAGCTAGAGAGAGCAGATTTGATGTGTTGCACTACAGAAAGCGTAGCCGAGCGTTTTCTGCATTAGTCCCGTGGACCTAAATTGATCGGAAACCCTAACCCTTGCCCTATGCAAATGCTATATATAATGCTAATTATTGCATTACCTTGTTAATTAATGTACACTTATGTAAAGTGTTAGGAATGCATTTATTTGAACAAAAAACTATTGTTTTACTGATGAGCAGTGTATTTACACTTGCTTATTAAGTATTTAAAATTGATATACATTGTTTTGTGAGATTAAATAAAAGAAATGTGAGCCTGTTAACATATCGAAATTATTTTTTTGTTAACAGGTGCATAACATGACGTTATCAAACAAACATCTTTTTGAAATGCCTGCTTAACCAATGCTTTGGTCGCGATTAGAGATGAAACTGTATGAAAATTTCATGTCATGATTATTGTGACCAAAATTATCATGGTTATCAGTATTATAGTTGTATTGTTAAAATATTCTGACATTTTTCAAAAAGTACTGATGCACACACTGAAAACATTTCACCAAGTTTTACATTGAAAACCACAAAACAACAGCACTATGCACTTTTTGTTTGCATAAACATTAAAATAATACAATGCAATGTATTATTATACAAATACAATTTTGACATTTGAACCCCTTATTGAAAGTTCAGGGCGAATATAATTGAATGACACCAAGCCAAACAATAGCAATTGCACCATACGGCCATCAGATGGCGATGAAGAACATGTGTTCTGATTGAAGGCAATTTACTTAATTCCTCTGAAACCCTCTCTTAGCTACAAAACATTGATTGTAAACACCATGTTTAGTTACAAAACACGGACACTTCGGAATGAATTAAACATAAAATATGGCACCATGTGGCCTTGAGGTAGCTGCACTTGGAGCACATTACAGATAAGAGGGCCTTTTTGATGGCTGAAAAATCATGTTTTTCATTGAATGCAAAACAAACTCACGTTGCATGCTTCGCCTGCGCTCTTGTGTCCGGGACCCTGTTGCTAACTTTGGTTGACGTGGATGAGGGATGAAAAGGTTACCGGTTTAACGGTAAAACTCGGTTAAATTATTATCACGGTTTTAATGATAATTAAATTTGACACGGTAATAGTAACCGTCGGGAATTTTACCGCGGTTTATCATAAAACCGGTAATCGGTTTCATCCCTAATCGCGATGCCTATTGTGAATTGGGTCACGATGGTTTGTAATTTTCAAAACTGGGAGTATGGGAAAAATTGCTTTAGATGAAAAACAGGCTCCTCCCCATGGGGAATTATTGACAGTAGCAGTCCTCCTATCTGAGAACTGATTTAATCCATCCATCTGCTCTCATCTTTACGCCTAACCACCCACCCCACTGCCAGTAACAATCCGTCTTTCATCTCTGCAATGCTAAGCCGGCTTTCCATTCGTCCACGCCGGTCGTCTCTTTCGCGCGCCACAGAGGCTAAGCGTGTGTGGTGGTCCTGTGTGGTGCGCGGGCATGAGGGGAGCTAAACACAGAGATTAGCCTCAGCTGTGCGGAGTGGGTGCTAGCTACCAGGAGAGACTGTTATTTGCACTGATCTTTGGCCCCAGCCCGGCTGTCAAAGATACCCGACTGCTTTGAGTACAACAATCCTTATCTCCAGGCAAAGCTCTTTGATTTGCTCTAGTCTGTAGCTTGGTGAACAGTAGGGATGCAACGTTACATGATCATTTGTTCTACCATTCAGTACGCCCCCCTACGATTCAAAACGTGCATGTGAAATGCTGCATTTTCCTATACTTTCCCAGATTATTTTGCTGCAGACGAGTCTACATGCACGTTATACATTCAGATCCACAGAACATCTTTTGAGCCTATCAGAATTTCCCTGTAGCCTATCAGCACTCTGTATTCAAATACGAGCTGGAGAAGAGAGGGGAAACAAACAAAAACATAATGTCCGCTCCAACGTGACAATGGTGAGACAGAGAAGCAGATTTGAAGAACCACCGCTCTTTCAAGTCTGCTGAGTGGTAAAATGTATAAGTGTTTATACAAGTATGAAAATAGAGAAGGCAAAGCACCTAAAGGTTGTCAAAGCTAAGAAGCACTTTAAATTGAAAAGAAAAACAGCAGAGACAGAAACCAGACCTAATCAGTCATGCTGCCATTTTTCTGAATGGGAAGTTATATTTGTCAACTGGCAAAGTAAAGAGTTCATTGATTAATTATCTGTCACTGTACCATTGCATCCTTGGTGAACAGGCCATAGCGTACCCTGCTGTTCCAGTGGTTCTTGCTGATGCTATGATGAAAACCAGGGGCTAGGTTGTTAATGCTTTGTGTGGAACAAATAGCAGAAGCTTGCTGCTTCTGCTGTTTGCTCCACACAAAACATTAACAACATCCTGTGGGCTACTTCCTGTCTCTCGTGCCCTCACTTCCTGTTTGTGCAGGTCTTTTTTGTGTTTGTGGTGTATGTGGGCTTGCTCTTTCTCTCTTCCCCCACTTATTCTCTCTTCCTCCCTCTTTCTCTCTATCCTTCTCCCTCATTCTCACTCTCTCTTGCTCTATCTCCATCCCTCCTCTCTGTAGACATACCTGGTTGGGTCATTTGGCTGTGCTTGCTTGGTTAAGCCCAGTCATTCCTTCAGTTTGGGCTCCCAACTACACAATAGAACATTAGCTGGCTACATAGAAAAAAGGCCAGTGCTATTGTTTTTTGTGCTCTCTCCAGCCCAGGCTCAGATTGCCAGTCTATTCTTGGCGTGACCGGCCTTGCTGGCCCACTGGCTTTCCCTCTGTTATGCTGTCAGAGCAGTTGAAAGCCGCCCGGACAGATAGAGTTTCAGGTCCATCTGGAAGCGAAATGTTGGCATTTTTCTGCTGGGAGACAGAGCACCACTCAGTAAACTCTGCGAGGACATTCCAACCATACGGGCACACCATCCATTATTATTCTTGTCTGTCAGACCATGTGTCTACCTGAATGACAACTGGGAATGTGTGCCTTGCATGTGTGAGTCGAGCTTCGAACATGTGAGTTTGGCCGTGGGTTAGCATGCGTCTTGGACAGTTTCCATGGTCATCGCTGGAGTTAATCTCAACACATGGGATGTTAAACAATCAAGCCATCCTAACAATGAATACCAAACCCATCTCTTTGTAATGTAGCCGTGTGAAAATAACACGCTCATGCCCTGCCTGGCTGCCCGCTATGCACACTACTGCTGTACAATTTGGCTAAAAATACAAGTATACCGAGATAATATGGGTATACACTGTGTTCATTCATACTGCTGTGCTAATCATAAGCACATGTCCATGGCCATGTCTGATATATGTCAATATCCTACCAGTGTTTAGACTGGTGCACAACTAGCTTAATCCAAATTAATAACCAGCATTTAGACTAGTCCACATAAGCTTGTTTCATACCAAGAACCATCCAACCAACCAGCCAGGCTGGTCTGCACGACTAGCTTGTTTCACATGAACATATGGTCCACAACCAATAAACAGCGTTTATCGTGTCCCTGCTGTAGCCAAGGCAAGTTACCACGGTAGCCTAGCATGTTGTTTTCATAGCCGTGCTCTGAGCTTGGGGGGAAGTGGCCTTATTACCCTGCGTCCGGTGCCCAGCCTTGTAAACACATGCTAGCGTAGCATCTTCTGCAATCTGCTGCACAACAAAATATAAAAAACATTATTTGGCATCTTTCTCACTGTCGTAGTACTGCTGGAGGAATGTGTCTAAATTGCAAATGCCTCAGAGTACCTCAACTATGAGAGCGAGGGAGGGGGAGAGCAAGAGAGAGAATTAGCTGTAAATGTTTACAGATGTTGGTGGAAGTTCATCTCCACGATTCTCTCTTTGACTGTACGCGCTCCTTGGAAAGTCTATTGCCAACAGAAGCATGACTCATTAAATATATTTCCTCCGCTCTCCATTCATTTGTGTTGTTTATTTCGTTGCCTTGAGTAGTGCTGCTAGTGTGCCTAACATAGCAGTGCACACAGACTCTTCTGTGCACTCTTGTCTCTGGATTGCAGTCCACCATGGTTTTAGCATCTTAACTGCAAGAGTTTGACTCTGTCCTGTCTGTCTTCAGCTTGTTTATCTGTCTTGGTTTTCATTTCATTTTGTTATATATGAGTTTATTGGTCGGGGACAGTACACACTAAAAGCATTGCTGTAAATGTGCCAGAATTAGCCAGAACATTCTGTTATGTGAAAAGATTGGGTTGTTGTGGGAGTGTTGCATGCTAGCAGGGCTAATAGAATATGACTTTGCTGTCCTCTGTACACACGGGGTTACCCAGAGTTCCATGCCAAGGGCATGGTTTTCCCCTGCTGAAAATACGGCCTGGGCATGTTTTAGGACGACCAGCTGCTGTTGTCCCTTTGCACCACGTTTACAGCCAGGCGGGCAGGCGGTGACCTTGACCAAGACCCAATCAGTTGAAACGCACACCAATTATTTTGTAATTGTAACTGCTCCACTGCCACACCCCTTGCTGTCTTTCTCTCTGTCCTCCTCTCTCTCGCGCGCGCGCGCTCTCGCTGTCGCTCTCTCCCAACCACCCATCTACGGAACTTTAACCCGCCCGTCCAGTGAGGTCTCGGCGTGGCTCAGAGCATGCTGGAGTTAATGGTATGGTTACATCATCTTTGTCCTGCTACGGACAAATAAAATGGCAGTGTTAGCATTTCTGGACCAATCAGACAGCAGTGTGTCTGAGCTGTAATGGTATTGACGAAGTGGTATTGAGCACCTGGTATTGACTAGTATGGGAGTTGGGAGGTTGTCAGTGTGGTGCAGTGGTCTTGTTTATCACACACAGAATGGATAAACATGTTTAAATTATGTCTCTGGTCGATTATAACTTAATCTGACATTATAAGCAACAAAGCAAGGTATTGCTTTGTCCGACTACCTAAATAAGTAATTTGTTTTGTACAGTTTAAGAATCCATGTAATCAATTGTAGGTGAAGAAAGCATGACGTCAGCTGTGTGTGTACATCATTTTCCATTTGTTTCCTCTCGCTCCCTCTTTATTGATCTCTCTCTCCCTGTCTTACTTGTACTCGATCGTCCCTTTCTCTACTCTACATACTACTCTCCTACCCCATCTCATTTGCTCTCCCCCTCTCTCTCCCTAACAGAAAAGCATGGTCCAGAGAGGAAGCGCATCAAGAAGGAGCCCAGCAGCACACGGAAGGCAGGCCTGCCATTTGGGATGGGCATGCCGGGCATCCGGGCCGGCTACCCCCTATCCGAGCGCCAGCAGGTGGCTCTGCTCATGCAAATGACGGCCGAGGAGTCCGTCAACAGTCCAGGTGCCTGCTTAACATTGATCCCACGTACCCTTGCCACTCACAGTGATCCGTGTGTCTGCGTGTGTGTGTGGGATCAGTGTGTCGGTGGGGAGTGTGTTTCTCTGGGAGGGGGTGCTTTTGTGGGATCATTGTGGATGTGAGTGGATTGCTTTGTGTGTATGTGTGTGCATATACATTTTATTTATTGTTAAAGTGATTGTATATGTTTACATCTAAACATAAAATTTGATATGTTTATATTGGTCTGCGTTTGATAGGGATAAAGATGTACCTTTCTATCGCCCTATCTGTTTTCTATCAGGTTATGCTTCATTAGAGTCTTATTAGATCCCGGACATACACGATAACCCTCATCCGTTCCTATTAGAACTGCATTACAACCATCAGCTGTGTGTGAACCAGCTGGCATCTCCCACTTATTCTTGACTTATCTTCTCTTATTCTTAACTCTCTCTCGCTCTCTGTATTACATAACGTGGTCACTTGTATGTTGTGCAAAAAATGAAAAGGAAATGAAAGTTCTGTGTCCAAGCGTTCAAGAGCGTGCAATCTCAGCATGTGAAGTCAAACCACAGTAGACCTATCGCACACACACCTCGCTTTCCGAAGGGACGCTGTCCTTTAGCGGGAGTGTTTACTTGGCACGTGTCAGGTGTGTTATAAGGTGTTGGCTGGCCCAGTATGGACCACAAGGGTTCGTCTGGTATGTGGTTTGTGTCCTGGTTGAGATTTCCCTTGCACCAGCTCAAACACCGCCGTGTTTAAACCTGTATAAGCTTTCTTTAGTGCATTCCAAAACACTTGGAAAGTTCAGGTTAAGCGTGTGAGTTTCAAACAGCACTTGGAAACAATAGCTCAGTAGACTTTTGCAAATGCGCCCAGAGCTTGGTTTTCATCTTGTTAATGTGATGAAACCAAACCAGCTCAGGCAGCCTCACTGTGTAAACAACACAACCCCATCCTCTACTGGCCATTAGAGAGATCAGACACACTAGTTTGAATTGCAGTGGTTTGAGCAACAGCCACACTGCGGTTCAACTGACGTACTCAACTTGTTGTATTTTATTTCCTGTGCAGACACGACACCAAAGCACCAGTCGCAGTCAAGTCTGGGCCAGAAGGGAACGCCAAACTCTGCATCCAAAACCAAAGACAAGGTGAACAAGCGCAACGAGCGGGGCGAGACACGGCTCCACCGAGCGGCGATCCGCGGCGAGGCACGGCGCATCAAGGAGCTCATTAGCGAGGGGGCCGACGTGAATGTAAAAGACTTTGCAGGTGAGTCATCTGCTGAGACTTAACTCTGAGTGATTCACAGGTAGACTATCTGCTGAGACTTCACTCTGAGTGATGCACAGGTAGACATTCCAATGAGATCCAGGTGAGGTGATACGCTTAGTGATATCCAGGTAAATCATGTTTGGAATTGATATCCAGGTGTGAGGTGGAAGCACAAGCTGGTATCACAGCTTTAACATGTGCTTGCTTGCGTCTGTTATCATATGTATTATAACACAGTTCATTTGTATTACGCAGCTCATATGTATTATAATGTAGTTCCAAGTCAGACTCTGAAAAAAATAATTTTAGAGTACTGAGTCGATCCCTCGAAAAAACACAACAAGAACAATACATGAACAACAAATTAGTTTAAAGTAAAACCAAACATCAATATAACAGAGCTACAAACTGAAATCACCAATGTCTTATGTTGAAAAGAAATGAGCTGGCTCTTTTGTTATTGGTCAGATGTTGTATGTAACACATCCTGTGTGATGGTTATGTTTCCAGGCTGGACTGCGCTGCATGAGGCCTGTAACCGTGGTTACTACGACGTAGCCAAGCAGCTGCTGGCTGCGGGGGCAGAGGTCAACACCAAGGGCCTGGACGACGACACCCCGCTACACGATGCCTCCAACAACGGACACTTCAAGGTGAGGAGGAAAACCTAGTTTACTGATTATCCTCAACAGTATTTGGAGTTCAGAAAACTTTTGCATAAACACAGCCTTTAGTTTTAGTTTTAAACATGACAAACTGTGTGGCACCTCTGTGGTTCCCCTGAGACATATAACTATGCATATAGCCTTAGTTTATAAAATATCTACAATATATAACTGTATTACATGCAACTCTGTTCTATGTTGTATGTATTGGTATATGACCGGCTATTTCAACAGGAGCTTGGTACTTCTTTAATGACTGTGTTGTGTTCCAGGTGGTGAAGCTCCTCCTGCGGTATGGAGGAGACCCGCGGCAGAGTAACCGACGAGGTGAGACGGCGCTCAAGGTGGCCAACTCTCCCACCATGCTCAACCTGTTGCTGGGGAAGGGGACGTACACCTCCAGTGAAGAGAGTTCATCAGGTTTGTCAGGTCTATCCTCTTTTGTCCTCTTACCCATGGTGTAATTATTATCAACTGGTGGAATACTGGCATGACCTGCACACACACGTGTAAAGATCTTGCATCACAGGAAATTCTATTGTGTAGATGTTTTTGATTAAATTGTGTGTTTTATTTATATAGTTTACATCTGGCTTAGACAGAGCAAGACATGGCAGGGGTTTGACTCTAAACCTAGAATGTCACTTTCTGGAATGGATTTGGCACATGCTCATGTGGTCTTCTATTCTCTCTATCTCCAGAGTCTTCAGAGGAGGAGGATGCCCCGTCGTTTGCGCCGTCCAGCTCGGTGGACGGTAACAATACAGACTCTGAAATTGAGAAGGGCATGAAGCTCAAGGGGAAGCTCGCCGAGTCGGCCAAGGCCAATGCCGTCACGCCCATCAAAGACGAATACGAGTTTGATGAGGACGACGAGGAGGAGCGTGTGCCGCCCGTGGACGACAAACACCTCCTCAAGAAGGACTTCCGCAAGGAGCCCACCCCTAAGCCCAACAACTTCACCCCCGTTCCCAAGACAGAGTCAGTCAAAACGTATTCCAAAAGCAACTCTCAAATCACACCAAAGAAAGCAGTCCGGCGAATCATTTCGGACAGTAACACTTCAGACGAGGATGACAGGACGTTGGGCTTCACGCCAGCGCCAACGCCTCGGCAATCAGCCACGACGGCCAAGGCAAGGGACTCCGTCGCGCTGAGCTCGAAACAGCAGAAGGACAAGAACAAAATCAAAAAGAAGCGCAAGAAGGAGACCAAAAACAACGTGAGCAAAGAGGTCCGCTTCGGAAAGGTCAACGACAAGTTCACGTCGGACTCTGAATGCGGGGATTTGGAGAGCGAGGATGACAAGGACTCCAACAGTATAAAGGACTCTTCTAGCGTGAGCCTGAAAGAGTCTTCTGCCTTCAACGCCTCCTCGTCATCCCATGGGAACCAAAACTCCCAGAAGCAGGCACCCTCATTAGCAGAGCAGCACCCAAAGCAGTGGAGGACAGACGGATGGAAGACTGTCTCATCCCCACCCTGGTCGGACGTCAGCTCCCTCTCTGACTCTGTAAGGACCAGACACACCAGTGAGTCTGACTACTCCTCTGCAGACTCCAGCGTGGAGTCCCTGAAGCAGGTGAAGAAGAAGACGCAGGAGAACAAGAAGAAAAACAACATCCACAGCGGCACGATAGACAAGAAAAGCTCAGACGTCCACAAGAACTCCAACACAGACGGTGCAGTGTCTAAAACGGACGTGGATGGCAAAGTTGTGAAGAAGCATAAAGTGAAGCACAAGCACAAAAACAAGGAGAAAGAAAAGCCCCCCAGTCTGGTTCTCAACCAAGACATGAACGAGAAGTTTGTGAAGAGCTACTCTTTCGACTTTGACGACTCCAGGCAAAAGTCGTTAATAGTGGAGACGGACTCCCCGGTGGAAAGCAAGGTGAAATTGTCAAAACACGAAAAAGACCATTCTAAAAAGGAGGAGAGGCTTTCGAAGAGCAAGTCTGACGAGAAGGACTGGTCGTCAGGGAAAGAGCTGCAGAGACCTGTGAAGGAGGAGAAAAACAAGAAAACAAAAGAGTCCAACAAGGAGAAAGCCAGCAAAGAGGAGAGGGAAAAGCTGACCAAGACGGAGAAGGAGAGAAACCTAAAGGAGAAGGAGAAGCCCAAGGAGGACAAGCAGAAGACCCACAAAGAGGACAAAAAGAAAAAATCGAAGGAGAAGTCCTCTTCAAAAATAGAGAAGAAGAACGAGCAGAAAGAAGATAAACCCCAGAAGGCAGAGAAGGAGAAGAACGCCAAGGAGGAAAAGGAGAAATCAAAAAAGGACAAAACTCTGAAGGAGGAGCCTTCAGAGTATGACAGCTACGACGTCAACAACCGCTTCTTGAACCTTGACGACACCAAGCTAAGTGCCTCAGATGATCACCACGACAGATGGGGCTCGGACCTCTCCATCGGCTCCTCGGTGTACGGAGAAGACAGCTGGGACGCTCCTGTCAAGGAGTACAAGGAATACAAAGCCAACAACGCAGTGAAGCTCATCGTGGAGACGGTAAAGGAAGAGACCAGGCGGAAAGACAAAGTCAAAGAGAAAAAGTCAGATCACAGCGAAAAGAGAACGGAGAAGGAGCCCGGCTCCAAGAAGAAGGACAAAGAGTCCTCAGAGAAGACCGGCGAGAAGAAGAAAGACTGGGCTGACAAACAGAAGCTGAACTCTGGCCACACAGTGGAGAAAGAGAAGAAGCGCAAAGAGTCTGCAGATACTAAAGAAAAGAAGGAGAAGGACACCATCGACAACAACCGCGACCGCAAGGACTCGTACGAGTTCACAAAGGAACGTAAGGAGGTTAAGATAAAGCAGGAGTCTGTCCGAGAGGAATACAGCAACGATGGTTTCTTTAAGGACCTGGACATCGGGAAATCGTCCGATGTCCGAGAGAGAAACCACTCTGGGAAAGAGAAAGAGAAAAGGGGAAGCGAGGGAGTGGAAAAAAGGGAAAAGACGAAATCCGACAAGCACAAGGAGAAACCTAAAGATAGGGGAGTGGACCAGGAGAAGGAGAAGACGGAGAAGAACTCCACCGAGAAAGCTTTGAAAGAGAAGGATGCAGAGCGGGGGGCCAAAGATAAGAAGGAAGGAGCCAAAGACAAACATAAAGACTCTCATGGAAAAGACAAAGACCGCAAGATGTCCTCGGACCAGACGAAAGAGAAAAAGGAGAAGGTTTCTCAGGACAAGCATGCAGACAAAGAGAGAGACTTATTGGAGGTCAAGAAAGAGGAGAGGAAGCCAGAGAAGGTCCGTGAGAAAACCTGGTACAAGATCGCCGACATTTTCACGGATGAAAGCGACGATGAGGAGGAAAGTTACAACGGGAGTGTGGCCAAGCTGAGCGATTCGCTCGGCCTGTCCGACTCCCACCGGAAGGATTCTACGCCCGATCAGGACGACCTGGACCACTTCATGTCTGAAAAGGCCCGAAAATACTCTGCAGACGGCAAACACACCACAGAGAAGCCAAAAGACAAGGAACACAAAGACAAAAAAAAGGACAAGACGGTGTTTGAGAAAGAGAGGAAAGGCTTCCTAGAGAAACACAGCAAGGACAAGAAGGACTCTGTGGATGTGAAGCACAAGGAGAGGAAGGACAGGATGTCAGTGGAATCCAACCTGGACAAGAAAACTAAGCAGAAGCTGGTGGACAAGAGGGATGGCAGCGAGGAAAAAACCAAGAGCAAACACAAACAGGAAAGAAAACCTTCCAAAAGCAGTGGTGATAACGAGAAGTCACTCCTTGAGAAACTGGAGGAGGAAGCTATGAACGACTACAAAGATGACTCCAATGACAAGCACAGCGACATGTCCTCAGACAGCTTCACGGACCGCGGCCATGAGCCCGTCCTCAGCAGCTACTACGACTCCTCCATCAGCCTGCCGGATGTGTCTGAGGAGAGGAGGGACTCCCTCTCCATATCCACCCCTCAGGATAAGTTCAAGGAGAAGGAGAGGCACCGTCACTCGTCCTCCTCCTCCTCCAAGAAAAGCCATGACAAGGAGAAAGTGAAGAAGGAGAAGGGAGAGAGACGGGACAAGACTGAGGAGATCAGGGAGTCCTACGGTCGCAGGGAGAGCCTGCCCTTCGAGAAGGAGCCCATGCCCCTGGAGGCGGATCCCTATACGTTCCCGTACGGCTCAAAGGCTGATTGCCAGGACGAATTCGACAAGACTCTTGAGTTTGAAAAAGAGATGTCCAAAAAGGACAAAGACAAGACAAGCAGTGTCCTCAGTGACAAAATGAAGGACAAGAAGAAGAAGGAGAAACACAAGGAGAAGATCAAAGAGGATAAGCATAAGTGCATGGAGGGCTTTGGCTCAGTCAAACACTCTAAAGAGGACGTTAAGTCCATCTCCAAAGAGAGTCCACAGGTCACCTTCCTGAAGGATCGCTCAAAGGAGGATAGTCCCAAATACGACATAAAGAAGGAGAGGAATCGGGATGCATTAGACAAAGAGAGCAGCAGGGTGGACCACACAAAGTCCAAGATCAAGGATGAAACAGAGAAGCTGAGTCAGACTAAGGAGGTGGTGCGGAAGGATCACCGCCCACGAGAGAAGCTCCTGGTGGACGGAGATCTCCGCCTCACCAGCTTTGGCCAGATGTTGAGTCTGAAGGACCAGGAGATCGAGGAGCGCCACAAGAGGCACAAGGAGAGGATGAAGCAGATGGAGAAGCTCAGGCACCGATCAGGAGACCCCAAACTCAAGGAAAAGACCAAGTCCATAGAGGAAGGGAGGAAGAACCGCAACGATCTGACGTCCAAGAAGCCCAACACCTTGGAGTCTGCTCTCAAGGAGAAGAAGCTGAAGGACGTTGGCCTTCCCGCTCAGATTATGTCGCCCGACCGTAAACCTGCACCTATGGACCGCCAGAACTCCAACGACTGGATGGCGGGCCACCAAATGAAAGAGAACCTACCTGCGTCGCCCAGGCCCGACCAGAACCGACCAACAGGAGTCCCCACGCCGACCTCCGTCATTTCCTGTCCCAGTTACGAGGAGGTGATGCAGACGCCAAGGACACCGTCCTGCAGTGCTGAAGATTACCCGGACCTGTTTGACGGGCTGGACTGCCAGAACTCCTCCGCGATGACCATGTCCATGAATGCCTGTTCTCCATCCTTCTTCGAAAGGTATTTTAGAAAAAATCTGTTATGATGTATATTGAATATATGTGTTCACTGAAGTCACTTAGGCCTTGTTCACTATGCAAGCAAAGGTGGCCCAGATCATTTTCTTTCGGATTTTGGCCACTTTGGCTTGCAGTGTGAATGTGGCCTTAGAATTGATTACTTTGTCAAATAAGAATCTGTGTTGTTATGTAAGCAAATGACAGTATTGTTATACATGTATTTTTTACTCTACTAACTTGCCTTGTCTGACTGTTCTCTTTGTATTTCAGCAGGTACTCCAACTCCTCCCACAGTTTCCAGGAAGGCACCTGCTTGACCCCTGCCAAGAACCTGCAGCTGCCCATGGTCAGCCGCTCTGCCTCTTCGGAGGTCCGGCGCCCCCTGGAGGAGGAGTTCAAGACTGAGGCCGACAAGTTCCTCCGACAGCACACTGACCCCACTGGCTCAGAGTTTGACCTGTCATCGTCCTCCCAGCTCCGTGAGGACAAAGCGGCGCTGGACCGCCTGGAGTGCTTGTCGCCTCCCTATTTCTCCCCCATCCGGATGCTGTCACCTCGGGTGGACTCGCACCTGGACAGCCACCAGAAAGGGGCCACCTCAGTGCTCTCTGTTCCCGAGGTAGGAGAGAATGCCTCAGAGGGCATGTACAACAACTTCCTACTGAAGCCGTCAACGCCGGTGCACCGGCCTGACCCTCAGGAGCCCTGTTTGGACATTGCCGCCCCGCCGACGCCGGCGCCTGCCGCACTGCCACCGCTGGACATTGATGACATCTCAGAGCCTCACCATAGTGAGCCCGACCTGGTGCCCTCTGACCCTGTTAGTGGCACAGACTACCTGCCCTCGGTCATGGAGGAGCCTGATGAGGAGGATGATGAAGAGGAGGAGGAGGAAGAAGAAGAAGAAGAAGAGGAGGAGTATGAGGCGGAGGAAGAAGAGGAGTTTGAGGCGGTGGAAGAGGTGGAGCAGGTTGAAGATGAGCTAGACAACAGAGAAGAGGAAGAAGACCACTGCATGGCCGAGGAGCCGGATGAACCCACAGAGGTGTGTGCTTTCCCCCCCCGCATCGAGGACCCCATGAGGAAGAGCTGGACTGCCGAGTCTCCAGATCCCCAGGTCCCGGAGGTCCACCACCCCTTAGACCACGTCCTCGCCTCGGCCGCACTGGGCGAGTCCTCCTGCGACCACACCATGAGCTGGAACTCGGAGATGCTCCTGAAGTCCCCAAACCGGACGTTCCGGGAAATTGAGGCGGCTGTCTCCAAGATCACCAGCCCCTACTCCAACTCTGACCACGAGATGCAGCACATCTCCGGCCACCCCTCCGTCACACCGCCCTACGCTGCCTACAGGACCTACGTCCCTGATAGTGACTTTGACGAACAGAAGGAAGCTGTGGCAGACATCCCCTCTCCGGAGAGGCCGGACACCACTATGGACACAGAGCCAAACTATCTAAACACATCCTCTTCCTCGACACCGCTGGAGGCCTTCTTCACAGAGTGCAACAAGCCACCCATAGAGGACACTCAGTTGATGGAGACGGACCCATCGTGTGGCAGGCCGGACAGCCCACCACCCTCCCACGGATTCATCCCCCCCACCCCCACCCTCATCATCAACACCACCCAGCCAGAGAGCCACATAATTCCAGCTGTGAGCCTTGAGCCGGTGGTGCCCTGGGCTGATCCGTTCCCGGCCGCCGTGGACGAGCTGGATGACCTAGGTCCGTTCTCGCTGCCCGACCTGCCCCTCCCCGACAAGACGGAGGAGACGGAGTTACCAGAGCATAAGACCACGGTGCAAAGCCCACATATCCGACACACCATGTCCCACAGAGAGGAGCCGGCATTGATGGAGGTGGACCTCCCAGTGCCTCCATGCCCCTCCGCAGTAGCAGCTCTTGGTCTGAGAGAGGCTGCTGTGCAAGATGTGGTCGTCCCTTCCCCGCAGGCTAACTTCCAGCAGGACTTGGAGCCTGAACTCCAGAGTGTCCCACTCAGCGTGCCTCTGTCTTCAAACCATCCACAGGGCGGTGTTCTGGAGCCTAAGAGCTTCTACGAGCCGCCGGAGGATTTGAGTGGCGCCATGCTGTTCTCTTCCATGGACTTGGACAGCAGCCAACTGCAGCACCACAACCACAGGCGCATCCAGTCCCTCACGGACTCCCTGCAGGTCAAACTGGAACCACTCTCTGTTTCGAAGGTGGAGCGGCTGCGGCCCGAACCAGAGCCTGAGCCCCTTCTGGGGATGGCAACGTGCAGCCCGCTGCCCCCTCTGCCCGTCGCAGTGACCATCTCCAGCACTGTTGACCTGTCGGACACCCAGGAGCCAACATCCAAGCTGACCGTCACGCTCACTGCTGTGTCCACCGAACTGCCCAAGAAGGTGGAGGAGGTCCCCCAGCGGATGACCCGTAACCGTGCCCAGATGCTGGCCAACCAGAGCAAGCAGAACCCCTCCTCCGTGTTGTCTTCTCCCACATTGCTGCAGCACCAGCAGCAGCCAACAGTGCTGCTCTCCGCCATCACAACCTCCGCCACCCTTGCCATGAACCCTGTGGTGAGCATCGCGCAGACCCCAATTGCCAGGACGCCCACGCCCACCCCGGCTTCGGACAAGACAAAGGACATGCCTCCTGCGTTGACACCCGTCACCATGGTGACAACAACAATAACACAGACGCTGCCTACCACCACCGTTGTCGTGGTTCCCCCCGCCCAGGTACCTGCTCCCATTGTGCTCAGCAAAGCTACGAAAGGGCGGCCACTGCCAACAGAGGATGAGGACTCCCAGACGCAGCACCCGAGGAAGAGGAGGTTTGCACGTTCGGCCGGGCCGCAGGTGCAGCTGGTTAACACAGCCATGCAGCAGACGAGGGAGATGATCCAGCAGACACTGGCTGTGATCGTCAACGCCATCAAGTTAGACGACATTGAGCCGTACCACAGCGACCGTTCCAACCCCTACTTCGAGTATCTGCAGATCCGGAAGAAGATCGAGGAGAAGAGGAAGATCCTGTGCTACATCACGCCACAGGCGCCGCAGTGCTACGCTGAGTATGTCACCTACACTGGATCCTACCTGCTGGACGGCAAGCCCCTAAGCAAGCTGCACATCCCAGTGGTTAGTACTAACTGTTTACTGTTGAGTCATAGAGCACCAATTTTATTCATAAAGGCAGTTACAGTTCATTTGATCCATTGGATTGAATGAATGGTTCCATTTGATTATGAATTTAACATCCTAATCAATACATTATTCTAAATAGCTCGCAATAGAATTCTAGAAGTGCTGGCTAGCTGTACAACACTGTAGCATCCAGAGCAGGGGTAGCTAACTGTCTCACTGTACGCTATTGTTGCATATAGAGCAAGGCTAACAGGTTTAGCTAACTGGACTGAGTTATAACACCTAGCTAACCTAGATAACTGGCTAACAATATTGTAGGAGCCAGAGCAGGCTTAGCTATAGCTAACTAGCGACCTAGCTTTTGTTGTAGGACCTAGGTCACGTCTACCAACTACCAATGACTACCAACATGGCTACAGTGTTGTCAGACCTAGATCAGGGCTAATCAGGCAAGCTATAGCTACCTGGCTACAGTGTTATACGACCTAGAGCAAGGCTACCAGGGCTAGCTAATGCGACCTAGCTACAGTGTTATAGGACCTAGAGCAAGACTAACAGGGCTAGCTAAAGCGACCTAGCTTCAGTGTTATAGGACATAGAGAAAGACTAACAGGGCTAGCTATAGATACCTGGTCACAGTTCTGACCGTGCCATGGTTCTCCTCCAGATTGCTCCACCCCCGTCTCTGTCGGAACCCCTGAAAGAGCTCTTCAGACAGCAGGAGGCAGTGAGGGGGAAGCTCAGACTCCAGCACAGCATCGAGAGGGTAACAAACACCTACTGAACGCTCTATCTTCTGTTCTCTCCTTCTTCCTCTTTCTACTCTCCTTCCTCCTCTCTCCTCTACTCCTTCCTATCTTCTCCTTCCTCCCTGCCATTGGCTCCTTTGTTTTCTTCTATGATCTTCTCTCTCGTCTTCCTCCTATCTTCTGTCTTCGTCCTCCTCTCCTCTCTTTCCTCCTCCTCTTATCCCCTCTTTCCTTTCTCCCCTCTTTCCTCTTATCCTCTGTCCTCTCATCTGTCTTCACTTCTTCCTCCTTCCTTGGCTTCTCTTCCTCCACAGTAAGATCCTCTGCGTTTTAAACTCCCTTTTGATGAAGGATCTGGGCTGCATTGTAAAATCAAACAAGGGCCTCCTTACTGCGCTTCAGGGCAGGGCAATCACAAATTCTTCTCTCTCTCCTTTCCTGCCCTCTAATGAAGCAAGCCTCATCATTTGTGTAACTTCCAAAGTTAATCAGAGACTCATCAGGTGCCTCTAATGTACAGTACAGGCCAAAAGTTTGGACACACCTTCTCATTCAATGCGTTTTCTTTATTTTCATGACTATTAACATTGTAGATTCTCACTGAAGGCATCAAAACTATGAATGAACACATATGGAATTATGTACTTACCAAAGAAAGTGTGAAATAACTGAAAACATGTATTATATTCTAGTTTCTTCAAAGTAGCCACCCTTTGCTCTGATTACTGCTTTGCACACTCTCACAGGTAGTCTCACATGTGACTACTCTCAGGTAGTCACCTGAA
>JACYXH010000462.1:2940832-3203860 GCA_026745465.1 Lota lota
ATTTGTTATTTAAGTGTTCCCTTTATTTTTTTGAGCAGTTTATATATAAACATGTAAACAGTGTATACATTGTGACTATTTCCCAGAAATGGGCCATAACATGACTCTTCTTCGATATCATAGTATCATTAAATCTATTTTCTCTCCCTGTGTCTGTTTCTTGTCCAGGAGAAGCTGATCGTGTCTTGTGAGCAGGAGATGTTGAGGGTCCACTGCCGTGCCGCCAGGACTATAGCCAATCAGGCGGTCCCGTTCAGCGCCTGCACCATGCTGCTAGACTCTGAGGTGTACAACATGCCCTCCGAGAGCCAGGTACACACACACACCCACACATTTATATGTAAATATACACATGCAGAGACTTGCGTATGTATGTATTAGGGCTGGGTATCGTTCACATTTGAACCGTGGCAATAACAAAAATGTAATTCCAGTTGTACAAATAAGGAAAAACCGTAATTTTATTTAGATGTATTTATTTATTAGTATTATTATTAGTATTATTATTAGTATTATTATTTAGAACATTTTACACACCACACAAAATAAAACCCGTCCCTATATCCCTCTCCCCTCCCAAACCCGTCCCTACAACCTCCAGCCTGGAACATTAGCGTGAGAATGTGACGTGTGTCTCTGAGGAAGCCCATGTGATATCCTTCACAAAATCTAGTAGTCGTAGCATAGAGTGTAACGGCAGGGTAACGACGTCTTCTGCGCCAGGGTGAAGGGTGTAACCTCTGGGGCTCAGACTGTGACACGAGGGCGGGTTGAGAGTGGGACTGGGTGACCTGTCAATGAAAGCAAGAGGGTAAACAACATGACTGATAACTAGGGTTGAGTACCGAACTCGGTACTTACTGGTTCCGACCGAATTACGTCAGTACTACCGAGTACTGACGGTAGTACTGGCGTACTTGTGCGTGTGTAACAGCGAGACATTCCATTGGGAGGATTGGGATGCTAAATAAGTGATACCACAGCATTGCTTGACTTGCAGAATGAAAAGCTGTAAGTTATACAATGTTTTTTTTGTGGGGGAGGCGGTTTGACTCAGTCTTTTGTGTGCAATTAGCTTTGTTATGCTTTGCTTTCAATAAATGTCCTTATTGGTTGTTTGTGAAATGGCAGTGGCACAATCCAATCATTTTCATTTCTAAGAATGTTATTCTTAAAGGATACAAAATATCTGGAAAAAATTTCAAATGTTTAGCAACATTTTGAAGATCCAATAAAAGTCTAATTCAAACTCTGTCAACAGCAGCCATCATGATTCCACTTGCGCTGGTGAAAATAATTCTATTTTTACGCTGTTCTGCTACATTTAATGGTACTGCATTTGTTCTATATGCTGAAATGCATCATTCATATGTATTTAAAATTGATAAATTGATAAGCCAATTTATTATTTTCAAGCGTTTAAACTACGCAAAAGTCCCCGCGAATTAGACATCATTGAGCCGCATATATAGAAAGATATATTGTATATAATTAGACTATCACAATCAACGATGGGTCTGGCCTGACGAATCAGATTAGAATATGCTAAATCTTAGTCGAGGAAACCCCTCATATATATATATATATATATATACACACACTTGTGCTGTGCCAGAACAATCAAATATTCTGATATTTGTTTGTGAGGTAGGTATTCAAATCTTAATTTCAGGATTCGAATGCTTCACGGTTTCTTAATCAGCAATCCTACGTAATATTGTAGTTTTGCCTTTTGCGTTAGCAAGGCCCTGCTGCAGAAAGGCCATTCTGCAGCAGGAGTCTCCCTGCCTCGCATTCAGGCAGAGAAAGAGATGCACTATGAATTTACATTCTTTCTTCTTTTTTCCTGAATACAATTTACAATTATCCAAATCATGAAAGTATGTATTCAGGCCAGCCCTAATATATGCACATGCTCTCTCTTTGAGTGGGAGACAGTTGACTCTGAGCCTTGACCTCAGTCACACACGTGCACACACACCCTCTGTATCTCACACACACTCAAACATGGTCAAACACAAGTCATCTGTATCAGACATAGAATTTAGACTTTTAATGGTTTATGATTGAGATTCAAGACTAAATCTATAATCTTTGTCTCCATCCATTACTATTGATTCACTATATTGGTTAATATCAGTACTGTGTCATGACTAATACACCTACTACATAGAGACTTAGGTCAGCACACAGTCAGTGTAGTCTGTTAAAGAGCCAGTGAACGCAAAACCACTTTTTGTTTTGTTTTAAATGTGGTAATTTGTCTTATATGATCGTCAACATATGCAATTTTATCACTGTTACTGAAATAATTCCCCTATTTAGAGAAAAAATTGTTAAATCCTATGTTTTTGCCATTCTCCCCAAAACAATATGTGAACGTTCCACTCTGTGGCGCAGGTGGCGTTCTTTTCTTGACGTCTTATTACCTTTTCCGAGGTAGTCTGACGTCACGACCAAGGGGCACCGGCGGCGCGGTTTGTGTGGACGTGTGGAGCGTTGTCTGGGCAGCGGTTGACTGCGGTGTCCATGAGAAAGTTGGGCTTTTCGGACACTTACTGTATAATGCCACGGTGTGTGTGGATGGTGGAGCTCCGTCTGAGCAGCGATATATTTAATGTCCGTGTCCGAGGGGGGGTTAGGATTCTTGGACACCTATAGTATAGCGCAGTGTGTTGCGCATTTCATATAAAACATCGGTCATTATAACGCTCATACACAACAACGCTACTAAAAACGTATCATAAAGTTGGCGTGGGTCGTAATCAGGGGGATAACACGCCCCCCTCTTTCCTAAAACTCTCAGCCCAAAACACAGTTTTCTTAATCACATAGTGTTCGAAATCCATCTGAAACAGTGGGTTCACTGGCTCTTTAACAGCAGTAGAAATTCTCAGTGTCTGACCTATAGTCTGTCTCTGACAGGGCGATGAGAACAAGTCAGTCAGAGACCGCTTCAACGCTCGCCAGTTCATCTCCTGGATCCAGGACGTAGACGACAAGTACGACCGCATGAAGGTACAGCTCGACTCCGCGAACATCACTTCCTGTTAACTCCCGTTTGCTCTTTCTGATTGGCTCCACTGGTGCCAGGTGAAGTCACTAGGACCATTGGCCAATGACAACACCTGGCATAAGGGGGAAACCAATGGGAAACCGTGATGGCCATTACTTGTGTTGTCACAGGGTTTTGATTTAGTAATGTTAGACTTTTTTTGTATAACATGTTTTGAAAACCGTTTTTCATACCAACAACTAATCCTAAAACAAACTAGAAACTATTATTTTAAACTATAGCTTCATGCTTCATTGATGTTGCAGACCGAGTTGCTTTGCTATTACAAAACAGCCGAACGCAACGTTTCCCTTTAAGATATAATTAGATGACAACCTATTTTGACGGTAACTCACTAATCGCCTCCCCCCGCCCCACAGACGTGCCTGTTGATGCGGCAGCAGCACGAGGCTGCGGCGCTGAACGCGGTCCAGCGCATGGAGTGGCAACTGAAGGTGCAGGAGCTGGACCCCACGGCCCACAAGTCCCTGTGCGTCAACGAAGTGCCCTCCTTCTACGTGCCCATGGTCGATGTCAACGACGACTTCGTCCTGCTACCCGCGTGATCCCGGCGGACACACCCCCCAGGAACCCGGACAGGGACACGCCCCCAAGCCGGACGGACACATCCCCTAGGCTGGACGGACACGCCCCCACCGCCGCCATCCTCCTCCTCTTCAGAGGGACTTCCTCAAAGCAGAACATCAGAAAGGGCTAGCGCGTTTCCATGAGAATGCTTTAGAGAGAGAGAGGGATAAACCATTAAGTATTCTACGGAGAAACCAAGTAAAGACGAACACACGGTTACGTTTCCTCTCCCCCCGGTGAGGGAAGGGGCGGGCCATTTTTAAACCCCGGTGGAGAGTAACCCGAAGTGTTACACTTTGATCTTCCACCTTTTAACGCTTTACTGTGAGTGGGAGGAGGCCCAGAGAGCTCGCTGTGAGGACACGCGCCCTTTCCCCCTCTCCTTTTCCTTCATTGGTCTCCGCTTTTGCAGGAGACCACACCCACTCTCCAATGGCTGGTAGGGAGGAGCTTATCTCCCAGCAGCCTTGGGGAGAGAGCACGCGCACAAACCTTGGCCCCGCAGCAGGTGTGGTGTAAAGGGGCCTTCAGCCAATCCTGGGCTGTGATCTGCAGACTAAGAGTGGAGGATCGGACAGACTGACACCGCACACACACACACATCGAAGGCCACAGACTGCAAAGTAAACTCCACCCTTGGATGGGCAGAAGAGAGGGTTTAACAAGGTGAACTAGAGAGAGAAATATGTTTGTTTTTTGTCTATTTCTTTACTTGGGCATTTCATTGTTCTGAGGAAGTGTCTTGAAACACTACAGAGCCAATATTAGTTTAATGGAAAAAAACAAAAGAAACCTGAAAAAAAGTTGTATTGGGTAAATTCTGTACAGTTTTTATATTTGTTGAAACCAATGTATTCTTGCTGCCTTCTAGATAATTTATTTTGCCACACATTACTGCACAGTTGTAAATAACGTATACGTACTGTAACATCACTCAGTTAAGTGTAAAGATAAAAAACAAAAAATTACCTAAAAATAATCTTTGTATGTACAGTTGACTTTTAGGCAGCACTTTGCCCTTCATTCCCTCGGGCCAAATGCATTGTGTCAGGATTTACACACTCCAACGACCGACTACACAACCCAGGCCTCCCTTCCCCCCCCCCCCCCCCCCACACACACACACACACACACACACACACACACAACCACACAGTCCGTTAGATGTAGCAGGGAGGCCGATTGAGGGGAAGGGGTGGTGCCCATAGCTATTGTCCTTGTTGTTGCTTTACTACACAGTTCTATCTGAATTAAAAACCAAGAAAATGCCTTTTTACAGAAAAAACCAGATTAATTGAGTACTGGCAAAGAGATACATGTTTTATTTGTGTTTCATTGGTTCCAAGTGTTTTTTTCTTTTTGCTGAGAATTTGACTAAATTCATTCGATGTTAATTTTCATTAATGTATTATTATTTAATTTTTTTACAAATTGTTGACTGAAATCAATCAACAGTGAAAAAGGGGAGTATATATATATATATATATATATATATATATATATATATATATATATATATATATATATATATATATATATATATACTCCCCTTTTTCACTGTACTTCACTATTAGGTCACATGACTCGCTGGACCTTGTGGACCGGCTCCTGACGTCACCGGATACCTGACACTGTTTTCCGGCTTCCTGCTGTTTGTGTAGTGTTTAACTCCCACGCTGCAGTAATACTTTCAGCCACAGGATGGCGGCAAGTTCGACTATATCTTCATCAGACCCTTTTTCAAAAATGTATGTTTTAATTAAACGTTCCAAAGTCGATTTGATTTTGAGTCGTATTGAACTAAAGAGTTTTCAGTCAGAGTTTTAAGACTCAGCAGGTGTTTGGATGGTAATTACTGTTGTCTAAAAGGTGGTTTGTCATTTTAAGCGTGTTAGACAGACTTCACCTGCAAAGTATGACACTTGTGTTGCTGGGGGATTAAGTGATTGATATTCAGTTCTCAAATGCTGGGTAGTTTGGTGGCATTTGTTTTATTTTTTTATTCGGCTCACCACTCAATTGTTCCTAATATGATCCAAATAATGACCTGCTTCTTGTACGTCCTACCTGAACAGCAGAGCTTTAAGGCCCTGCAATTAGTTCCTTTTTTCCGTTGGTTTTGTCTAGTTTTATCTTTCCTATGGGTAAGGAGTGTTTTTCTTCTTTTTTACATAATTCCTGTATTGTGCTTTTTATTTTGCTTTGTGTTGTTTTTAGCTGGATATTGTTGTTGACTGTTGTCTTGTAAATGTTCTCGGTTGTCAATTGTTTAGTTTGGTTTATTTACCGTCCTGTATAGAGCGGAAGACCAGCTGAAGGTATGCCGTTACTAAGCAGCCCCACCCCCCACCCCCGACCGGTGCACTCACGCTGTTTACAAAACGTTCCACTGAGATCGCTGACCGCACCCCTTTCTCACTTCACACGTCTGATTGGCTCGTTATTTTAAGGCTTGAAATAGTGACCACTAACGAGAGGAGACTCTTGATTGGCCCTTGACTGACGACACGCACCCCCCACCCCCACACAGAGCAATAACTTGACGATTCTCTTGAAAGACTCAAGTGTCCACATTATTAATATTTGGTACCTTAGCAGTCAGAAACCCCCCTCACACAAGGCTTAACCCTTCCGGTTGCACAGTAGAACCCGACATGGGGTTTCCAGAAACTAGACGGACCCCAGCTTGGTCTACAACACGTTACCTCGACTCTCCTCACATTCTCCTCAAGTTTTGTTTGGTTTGTTTTTGTTTGTTTCGAATTTTATTTTATTTCGGAACGTAAATATACATCTTCTGGTAGAATCATGATATCAAGCCATTTATTTCTAGTTTCCTTTTTGTTAGTTTTTATGACAAAACAATTCTAGGTGTTATCTTTGTTCTTAATTTTTTGGGTTCTTTTGAGAATGGAAAATGACTTGTGTAAAAACGCATGGAGAAGAAACTCTTTAAAAAAAACGAAGAGAAATAACCTATTTATTATCTTTATTTTCAGACACCTGTGGTTTGTGTTTCTTAGAGTTTGAAGTGGGTCTCTCCGCAGTGTATATTTCTCTCCTGGCGAGGCTTTGTGAGACTTCGTGTACATAGCTCTGTAAATAGGGGCCCCTCCTCTTTGTACTCGTGTTAAACTTGTGTAGAATGTCGGGGGACACGCGCGCTCACTGAAGGTGATGATGTAATAATGTACCTTTTTTATTCGTACCATGTAGTTTAATTGTGTACAGTGTTGGAGCAGCTATGGGAGGGGAGGGTGGTGGGGTGGGGCTCAGGTTTTGTTCATGCTATCGACGGTGCTGTAAGAGAATGCAGTACTTTCACCTCGAGCCGTCGTTGATTTCCTGCATTAAAGAAATGTGAGAAATATTTAATAAAAAAAGGATGAAAGGGGTATGGGAGGGTGGGGGTGGACTAAAACAGATCAGTAAAAAGTCTAAATTGTTATTTTCTACAGTTGCATGTACAGAGAGCGCAAGAACTGCTGTTCTTCCGCAGAGATTATGTTCGTTAATAAAATTTTGAAATATTACCCCCGGTTGCCATGATTTGCTTTGTGTTGCTGATGTTAATGTCATATTTACACCTAGTTGATCCTCCAGAGCATGTCTAAATGTTGGGTTGGAACACCCACAAGGAGTATTACTCTACATTTTTCAAACCAAGATATTATAAATTTTCTTAAGGCTACATGACCTCAAGCATTATGTTGCCTGGTTATTTGTGGCAAATATCAACTCTCCAGTCAAAGCCATTACTGTTAGTACACAAAAATTTAGATATGATCTTGAATTTTATCTAACACCGGACAGCTCTATTCAGATTTATTAATCCACACACACTCAAACAGGTCTTGCATGTTGGACCACATCAAACGTCGTCTAGTAGTGAACAGGAGCGAACAGGCGAACGTGTAGTTGTTTGCGTTTGACGCTTCGGGGCGCCAGTGTTAAACAAATGAGGTTAAACACAAGACATCGCCTAGTTGTCACATCTTTGGCAAAGAGGGAGACATGCTTTCTCACAGTTGTTAGAGTTTGACTCACTTATCCAGGGTCTATTATCTGCAATGGTCCAGCGAAGACGAGAGATGACCAACCGGTCTATTAATGAACATCCCATGTAATCCCCGCCCATTGGGAAGCTGGTTTCCTTCAGGTCCTCCTATACCTCGTATACCTCCAACATGGACTATGAGACCAAGGTGTACCCCGGGTCTGGCGGCTATGGACAGTACAACAGAGTGGTAGTCATGTTCAGCTGGTTCCCAACCTGAATCAACCTGAATCAGATTCAGGTCATGCTGAATCTTTTCTGTGACGTTTTCTACACTTTGATGCCGGAGTTGTACCACTGCAAGCCGGACCCGAGGCTGCTGCCCTCGGCTTTCCTACTCAGCAACTACTCCAAGCAAGGGTACCTCAACATCACCATCCCCTGGCTCAACGGCAGTGGCCACTGTCAACTGTTTAAATACCCGAGAAATGTCTCGGTTTTTAACAAAAACCTCCCTAAGGAGAAGGTGTCGTGCACCAGGGGATGGGAGTACACGCACTCTGCTGGGCTCAACAGCAACTACGTGACAGAGGTGAGAGAATCCATAGACGGAGAGAAATATAGACGGAGACAGACAGAGGAGTTAATTTTGAGAGAAACTAGGCTAGATTTTGTTTATCTGGGATCTGCGATTTGATAAGCATGAGAAACTAGGCATGCTTATCAAATCGCAGATCCCAGATAAACCAAATCTAGTGCCTTTAGTTTCTGCCCTGTATGACTCCTGTCGTAGCAAATTAGACAACTGGTGGCTGGCTCGATTTAAAAGGCTAAGACAAATGGATATCCGAAGTTAGTTTATTTCATATGCTGCAGCATATCAAAGACGCAGTTTCAAAGGCAACTCCACACAGGGCAGAGTTCTTGAGAAAAGGCGCCCCGAGCAAAGGAGGGAAGCCCTTTTGTAGAGTTGAGCAAACAGCATTTAAGGAGTAACACTATATGGCGCCTTTTACCATCTATAACTGGTTCAATGCATAGCTAAAGCCAGATCCCTGGTCGTAGCTCAACATATATGGCGCCACCAATGATTTATGGTGGGTCCAATGTGCGGTCAAGGCAACAGACACATAATAGGTGAGAGGAACTTGCTCTGGAGTTTCTCACATGGAACAAAGCACCATACAGGAATGCAAGAAAACAGACAGCTGTGGGTAGTTAGATAATTAAAAGAAAACAGATAGGCCACTATAGTGTGCACACAACAACTTGAGTACTTAAATCAACTAGTTTAAGCGAGCCTAACCCTAACCTTGGAATAGGGCCTGAAGTCATTTTTCCACCACACTCCTAAATATTGAGAAGACGCGCCGTGAGATCTGCAGAATTGGTGTGTAGTCGCCCAAAGTCCTCTCGCATGCTGGTGTCTCCGGCTGTGGTAGAAACGGCGTGAGTAACCAGGCGAGCCGCTGACTTCTCAGATTCAATATTGACTCTTTGCAACCAACAACCAAAACCTCCCACCACTCCCTCCCACTCTGTCTTACTGTACTATTAACTGCCTTACCTAGAGATAACCCATTAGCCCACTGGTTTAAAACAACACAGCCACGTGTGATACATGTCTGAACTGCTCTATTGACTTTGGAAGAGACAAACAAAGGTAGAAGAGGTCGTTCGTTGATGAGACTTTTTAACCTCTTATACACAGTCTCTATATACAGACTTATACTGTGTGTGTGAGAGAGAGAGAGAGAGAGAGAGAGAGAGAGAGAGATAATGACATTTGACAGCTCAAATCCTCTCCAATCTCACAGTTATAGCTGGAAAGTGCTCCTACTCACTAGTGTTCACCATTTATTCCTTAATGGAAATATGTCTCAGACTAAACATGTAGCAGCTCTTACCGTGACAGGTGTTGTAGGAGCAAACAATGAAGTTAAACCACCTCTCCCTCTTTTCTATGATGTCATCCTATGATAAAGAAAGACAGTAACATGTAAATATGTTGAGATAGAATGAGAACAACAGAGAGGAAAAGAAAGAAAGGGAGAGGGAGTGAGAGTTGGAGGAAATAGTAGACATTGAGCCTGAGCTGCATACTTTGTTTAATGCAATATTGCTGTCAGCTGACTTTCTAATGCAACACACAGGGACATGATTCACTTTCCAACAAATCATGCACAACTGTCTGTGTGTGTTAGCGAAGATGTACAGCGTGCTCTTTCAGTAACCGACCCCAGTCAATATCCGATCAGTAGTTCTTGTGTCTGCTACTTCCTGTCTGATGTGATGACTTCCTGTGTTCTTGTGCAGTGGGACCTGGTGTGTGGCGACTACTGGAAGGTTCCTCTGCAGCACATCTGTTTCATGACTGGGTGGATCTTCGGATACGTCCTTCTGGGGACCCTGTGTGACTGGTGAGGACTTAGTTTCTACAATAAGTGAGGACCTCTGTTTTTTTGCCACTAGTTTCTGTCTTTAGGATGAGATGTTAAACCGAGGCCCTGACGCCCCTGGGTCACTAAAGATTACATGGCACTTGCCTTTAGAGCGAGTGCCCTGGCTCTTGTACCAACATGGCCAACCAATGGTCCCCTGGTCTCTATTTGGATGACTCCTCACCTCTCACTGGTAGTGGAAGAGGTGTGATATCCCCCTCACTCACTATGAATAGTACCTTGAAAAGCGATATATATAAATATGTTGTTATTATTGTTATTGTTAACAGATTATTGACTAATGTTGTTAAAATAAAAGGCAAGACAATGTTAAACTTGGAAACCCAGTAAAAAGGAGCAAAGATGCAAGTCGAATTGATAATGCGTTATTGAGTTTTATTCCAATACTAATATAGTGCACAAAAATGTCAAATCCCGATACTCGTTACTGTCTCTACAGCGCGCTCTATTCTTGTCGATGGGTCCACACCTTAAGGATGTGGACCCGCGAGAGAACACCGGAGAAGCACCCACTGATCTCTACGACAAAAGGTTATATCTTCAGAGCAGCCCCCTGCTGAGGCATGTTTCCCTCTCGTCGGCAGGGGGTCTTCGTCGAGAGGGGGATGTTTTAGTGTTCCATGGGCCCTACTCCGTTGGGGGAGTGCAACGGTATCTCTGGCCGCATATCACAGAATATTTACATAAGGCCGCACTTCACAGGGTGTCGTTCGTTTCGGTAGAAGTGTCAGGTTACGTTTCGGCAGACATATCGAGTTACGTGTTTTTTCTACAACACTAATGACAAGAAATAACCACAATGGTAAGAGTCTACCTTAAGGCTTCCTTGAGCAAGATGCTTTTAAACCCCTACCAGCACCTTAATGATCTCTTTTTTTTTACATGAATGTGTTTTAATGTATGTTGCTTTCCTTTCTACGCTTCTTCTTAATGACTAAATAGTAAAAGTTAAACATTAACAGTGTTAAATTCTGGCCAATCCTTCACAGAGAACAGTTTTTTACACTTATTTAGTGAAGTAGCTTTTGACTGTTGCTGCACTGTGTGTGTGTGTGTGTGTGTGTGTGTGTGCGCGTGTGTGTGTGTGTGCGTGTGCGTGCGTGCGTGCGTGCGTGCGTGCGTGTGTGTCTCCCCAGGGTGGGTCGACGGCAGGGCTTCCTGATCTCTGTCAGTTTGAGCAGTGTGCTGGGCGTGGCTCTCTGCATCTGCAACAGCCCCGTGGTCTTCCTCCTGCTGCGCCTGGCCCAGGGAGCCATGCTGGCCGGGGTCCTGCTGGCCTCCTACATTTCCAGTAAGGTCAAACATCCTATATTTGAAACACTTCTACACCTCTAATAGGGTCACAAATCCTATATCTGATACATAGCTACATCTCCAGCCAGTATCCACACCTTATAGCTCTAGTCACACATCCTATATCTAATACACATCCCCACGTACACCCACTATATCTCCAGTAATGTCCCACATCCTATTTCTTATGCACATCTATTATATATTTAGTAAGGTCATGCATCTTATATCTGATACATATCTGCATCTCTAGTTAGTTCCCATACCTATATTTTATTCACAACCGATCATCTCTAGTTAGTTCCCATACCTGTCTGATTCACAACCGATCATCTGTAATTAGTTCCCACATCCTATATCTGATACACATCCTCCATCTCCAGTAAGGTCACACATCCTATATAATACATGTGTATTGTATAGGATGTTATATATATGTTATATACAACACCTTCTACATATATCTCACTATATCTCTGGTAGTGTCTCACAAGCTATATTGAATACACCATCTCCTTTATCTCAAGTAACATCGCATAAGAATAATCGCAAATATAATACACACCAACACACCTTAAGACCACTGTAATGTCCTCCACTTCCATACCATCTCCAGTAAATGTCCTAATTATTCAAATGGACATTTGAATACACCCAGTGGTCATGAAGATCATATCAGGTTTGGTTACACAACAAATGTTTCAATAGTTTCCATTATTTTAAGGGATAGGAATTCTCCGTGATATTTTTGGAATCCTGTTGGAGGGCGGCTATGTGTCAGTTTGTGAGTGGTTGGGGGTGGGGGGGGGGGGGGGGGGGGGGATGAGTGATAGATGGCAGCAGCAGCATGGTCTGACATCAATAAGGAGAAATCCCTATTCCTCTTGATCAGCTTGAACAGCCTCACAAACACACACTCACTGACAGATCACTTTCATAGACAAATACTCCCACATTCTTCAGTCAAAGACTGATTGAGTCTAGATGGGGAGAGAGGGAAAGAGAGACCTGATGTTAAAGTAGAGAGATATTAGAGGCCTTTATTAGGTCTTAGAGAGAGGTTGTGTAGAGAGGTCTACTGGTAGAGGGAGGTCTAGTGGTAGTGTAGAGAGAAAGGTCTAGTTGTAGAGAGAGGTCTAGTGGTAGAGAGGGATCTAGTGGTAGTGTAGAGAGAGAGGTCTAGTGGTAGTGTAGAGAGAGAGGTCTAGTGGTAGAGAGATCTGTGGTAGAGAGAGAGGCCTAGTGGTAGTGTAGAGATAGCAGTCTAGTAGGAGTGTAGAGAGACAGGTCTAGTGGTAGTGTGGAGAGACAGGTCTAGTGGTAGTGTAGAGAGAGAGAGAGAAGTCTAGTAGGAGTGTAGAGAGACAGGTCTAGTGGTAGTGTGGAGAGACAGGTCTAGTGGTAGTGTAGAGCAGATATCTTCAACAGGGGGTCCGCAACCCCTAGAGGTTCCGCAGAGTAACTGCAGGGGGTCCCCGAAATTATTAGATCCCAAAAAAGCAGGGGTGCAAACTTGTCACCTTTCGGCGAAATTTGCAGGTTTTTTGTCTACGTCTCATCCAAGTTATCAACGAGTACTAGACAATGAGAGGCAGAGTAGGGCAGGTCATGACTTCGCCTCTGTCTGTTCTATTTCATGTAGGCTACGCCGTCTAGGCTTCGCCTTATGGGCTTGACCCGTGCGTGCACTGAACATTTTCAGCAATGCACCAATCAACGTGGGCACCACCCACATTTCCCACAACACCGTGTACATAACGCGGTGCACAGCTGCGTTCGTCCTCCCTTTTCTTTCAGCATTTGCCTGAACTAATCAATGACAAAAAACTACGATGAAGACGTCAAGCCTTTAGTTTTGTGACTTGGGTCCAGCAGGAGTACATTTATCGGGCTCCGCTCGCAGCTTCACCTTAACCCATAAGGCGAAGCCTAGACGGCGTAGCCTACATGAAATAGAACGATAGTTATGTTATTATAACTCTAGTTCTATGATTGTAGGCGTAGCCGTCTAGTTTCCCACCTGCTGCACCCTCCAAATGCTGAAAGAATAGCTTGGAGGACGAACGCAGCTGTGCGCCGCGTTATACACACGGTGTCGTGGGAAATGTGGGCGGTGCCCACGTTGATTGATGCATTGCTGAAAGATTTCAGTGCACGCGAGTGCGCGCACGGGACTGGCCCATAAGGCGAAGCCTAGACGGCTACGCCTACAATTATAGAACTAGAGTTATAATAACATAACTATCGCTCTGTCGGCTAAACTACGCTGCTGCTGATAGACCGTCTCGTGCTGCTCGTTTGCTCGCGTAAACTGCTAGCTACACTTCCAGGCAGCGTGGAGAACACACTCACTGTAAGCAATCTGTTTTTTAGAAGTAATTATGCGGGCGATAAGGTTAGCTTGTCAACTTAAAGACCAATGAACCCACTGTTTTAGCTGGAATTCGAACACAGATTAAAAAAAAATTGTTTTGCCTTGAGAGTTTTAGGAAAAAGGTGGCGTGTTAACCCCATGGTTACGACTCACGAAAACGTTGTGATTTTTAGTACCGTTGTTGTGTATATGAGCATTAAAATTAGCAAAGTTGTATATGAAATGCGCCATACGCCGTAGCGTAAACTATAGGTGTCTGGGAAGCCTAACACTCACTCGGACGCGGACATTAAATACGTCGCTGCTCAGACGGAGCTTCACCATCCACCTTCACCGTAGCGTTATACTATAAGTGTCCGAAAAGCCCAACTTTCTCTCGGACGCCGCAGTCAACCGCTGCCCAGACAGAGCTCCACACGTCCACAAACACAGCGCAGCTGGCGGCCCATGGTCACGAAAAGAACGCCACCTTCGCAGCAGAGTGGAACGTTCACAAAGTATTTTGGGAAGAATGGCAAAAACATAGGATTTGACCCCTTTTCTCACCAAATTGGGGACTTATTTCAGTCACAGTTATAAAACGGCATGTTGACGATCATATAAGACAAATTACCACGTTTGAAACCAAAATAAACGGTTTTAGTTGGCTATTGTACGTCTCCATTGACCTGCACTCCCTCCGACCAATCATGCACTTCCCTGGGTTGGCCGTGATCCCCGCCCGCCTCAGTGACTCGAGCACCGCCGCCACCCGCTGCATATGCTGCTGCCAGGTGTCACTATGAATGATGACATCATCAATGTAGGCAGCCGCATAGCCAGCGTGCGGCCGCAGCACCCTGTCCATGAGACGCTGGAAAGTGGCAGGGGCTCCGAACAACCCAAACGGAAGCACCTTGAATTGGAACAAGCCGTATGGAGTGGAGAAGGCAGATTTTTCCTTAGCCTCTGGAGACAAGGGAATCTGCCAGTAGCCCTTGGTTAAATCCAGTGTCGTAAAAAAACGAGCGGTGCCTAGCCGATCCAGGAGTTCGTCGACCCGTGGCATGGGATACGCATCGAATTTGGACACGCTATTCACCTTGCGGTAGTCAACACAGAACCGGATGGACCCGTCGGACTTACGTACCAGTACGATCGGACTGGACCATCCGCTGTGCGACTCTTCTATTACCCCTTCTATTACCATATCCAGCATAGATTTTAATTCCGCCTGAACCATTTTGCGTTTGTGTTCTGGCAACCTATACGGACGCGCTCTAACCGTCACGCCGGGGGATATTTCAATGCGGTGGTCAATGAGCGTCGTGCGTCCCGGCAGGGAGGAGAAGACGTCCGCAAACCGGTGTTGCAGCTCGGCGACCTCGGCTCTCTGGTGCGGCGACAGCGACCCATCACAGGGGACCCGGGACGGCTGGCTCGGTCCGGTCACCTCCGGTCCGAACTCGTTCTCCCAGGCCACCGAGGTCACCATAGCCACTGGCCGCGCCTCCTTCCAACCTTTCAGTAGGTTGAGATGGTAGATCTGCAGCGATCCCCCCCTGTCGGAACGTTCAACCTCATAGTCAACATCCCCAATTCGCCGTGTGACCACAAAGGGTCCTTGCCACTTCGCGAGTAATTTTGAGCTGGATGTTGGGAGCATCACCCGGTGCGAATTGTCTCAGCCGAGTACCTCTGTCATACAGCCGTTGCTGACGTTCCTGGGCCTGAAGCAAATTCTCCCATGAAACCCGTCCCAGTGCATGGAGTTTTGCTCTCAGGTCCATCACGTATTGAATTTCATTCCTACTGGCGCTTGGACCCTCCTCCCAGTTTTCTTTAAGTGGGTCCAACACGCCCCTCGGTCGCCTACCGAACAACAACTCGAATGGGGAAAACCCTGTGGAGGCCTGGGGCACCTCCCGTACTGCGAATAACAGAGGGTCGAGCCATTTATCCCAATTACGGCTATCTTCGTGTACGAACTTACGCAGCATGGACTTTAACGTCTTGTTAAACCTTTTCACCAGGCCGTCTGTCTGGGGATGGTACACGCTGGTTCGGATCGCTTTTATCCCGAGTAACCGATACAACTCGCGGAGTGTGCGTGACATAAACGTAGTGCCTTGATCAGTCAGAATCTCTTTCGGGATTCCGACTCAGGAGATTAAGTGAAACAGCGCCTGCGCTACGCTCTTCGCGGAGATAGAGCGCAGGGGCACTGCTTCGGGATACCGGGTTGCATAATCCACAATGACCAATGCAAATCGATGTCCCCGTGCGCTACGGTCTAATGGCCCGATGAGATCCATACCAATTCTTCTAAGGGGATCTCAACCAGTGGTAGAGGGCGCAACGGCGCTTTTGGGGTGGCCGGGGGGTTGACTAGCTGACACTCACGGCAGGACGCACACCACCGACGTACATCCCCGTGAATGCCTGGCCAATAGAAGCTGGCCATGAGCCGGTTCCGTGTCTTATCGAAGCCTAGGTGACCTGCCATCGGGCTGTGATGAGTGTTGTAGAAAAAACATGTAAACTTGATAGTTCTCCCAAAATGTAACCTGATAGCTCTGCCGAAACGAACAGCACCCTATAAAACACAGCCTTATCGAAACATTCTATGGTATGCGGCCAAGTACGCTGTTGGACTCCCCCAACGGTGAAGGGCCCTTCTAACCCAAAGACATTCCCCCTCCCGACGAACACCCCCAGCTGACGGGATGGACACATTCCTCAGCAGGGCGCTGCCCTCAAGATATAACCAACTGTCGCAGACATCACCGCGTGCTTTCCCGGAGTTCTCTCGCTGGTGCACTACCCTAAGACGTGGACCCATCGACGAGAATGCAGCACGCTGTAGGATAGTACCGAGTATTGGGATTTGACAATTTTGTACCCTGTATTAGTATTAGAATAAAATTCATATACTGTATTAATAGTTCGACTTGCATTTTTGCTTCTTTTACCTGGTTTCCAGTTTAACTTCATCCTTCCTTTTATTTTTAACAACATGAGGGGGATGAGCAACTGGCTCACTTCTTCCCCTGATTGAGTGTCCCGACTCACTCGGTAAAGCCTGTCCCTCACCATCGCAAAATACGGATGTGCTAGCACGATCTCGGGTGACACCTTCTGGCCGTCGATGAAAACGACACGGTCGAAGGCGAAGCGCAATGTGTCATCCCGGGACTGTTCGAGGGGGAAGTCGTCCATCGGGGGGAACACCCGTATTACTGGAGTCTCCTCCTGAGGCCCCTCCCTGACCTCGGGAGAGCTCGCGTCACCACTGAGAACGGCGCACATCACACATGTCCCTTTCCGTCGGGCACGCGTCCTGTCTTCCTTTACTAACCTGCTAAAGCCCGGCCAATCAGTGCCTAATAGCAGGGGACGCGATAGGCGGGGGCTAATTGCAGCCTTAACTTTATGCTTTTTTCCCGCCTTAACGGATTTCCACGGTCACGACTGGATACTTATGCACATCCCCATGTATACATTTTATTTCCACCCATGATGCTTCTACTGGTGCCCCGGGTCAAACCAAGCTTTAGTGGATCAGGGTTTGCTCACTCCCTGAGTCCAGCAATGCCTGGTAGATACAGTACTCCCTCGCATCCTTACCGGTATGCAGTATCTACCCTCCGGATCGGGAGAAGAGGCAGACGGCGCGGCCACCCGGACCACTTGCCCCACCTCCATCTGGGGGCAGTCCCACTGCCGGTGTCCGGGTTGTCCGCACCGCCAACACTCCTGTCCCGCCTGATGAGGAGCTCTCTGCGGGTTAGGGGCCCCAGAGGTTGAGACCGGGCCCGGAGGGGACCGGTACCAGCCCGATGGGTTGGCCCTGGGATGGGGAACCGGTGCAGATGTATGGGGGCTAGGTGGGTGGGTGTCGGTGCGATTGGGGGCTGTGAGCCACAATGCCTCCAGCTGTCTCCGTGGTCGGGGAACCGGGCGGACTGGCGCCGCGGGGGAATCCCCTGCCCCGCCCCGGTCCCGACGGGGCAGCACCAGGTGGTCCTCCGCCAAGGTGATGGCGGCCTCCAGGTCCGCAGGCCGGTGCCACAGGACCCACTCGACCGTGGCTGGGGGCAAGCCCTCGACGAAGCGATCCAGCGCCACCTGCTCCACCACCTGTCGGCTGCTGCGTTCTTCTGGCCGCAGCCACCGTGTCGCGGCGTCTACCAGCTGGTGCGCGTAGGCAAAGGGCCGGCCTACATCCCTTTGGCCCCCAATGGCGGCTCGGGAGCTTGCTCGTCCATCGCCGAAAGAAATAATAAATAAAACACGCACAAAAACAAAGGACCTGGGTCCCTGTTCAGGCACCACTGTAGCACTGTCTACAAGCCAGGGTAAAAACCACACCAGAGGGTAAACAAAAGAAATGTCCTTTAATTTCCTCCAAACGAAAAACAACGCTTCCCTGTCTTTCTCGGACGCGTACTTTGTTTTAATAGTCCTCCCGACTTCCAGTCGGCACAACACAAAAAACCACCTCCAGTTGCGTGGCTGGTCCCGACCACACTGTGGGGAGAGCACATCATATGTCAGTCTTTTTAATAACTACCTAATTGCGCTCATCCCCTAAAGCTGCGTCTCTGACCCCAATTGAGCCGCTCCGCCCCTTCTGTCTGCAGCCGGCGCTAAGCCACACCCCCCTTACCACACAGATGTTTGTGGTGTTCATTATTGTTTTCTACGTTATCCACAGCTGTTTACTTGTCAGTCTTAAAGTAACGAGTTTAGCATCAAACATCATTCCTTTACTCGCCAAGAGCTGTATCCAGAGGTGGTAAGCACCGCTGGATGTTAACTCCTGTTTTGCTTCTATTTCTATCATTTATTTAATTTGCCATGATTGACAAGAGGTTAGAATACTTGAGATTAGTAAAAGGTATTGACAAGAGGGACAACCTACTTCTTCATCTTCTCATGTTGGACTGAGGGCTTTCTGGACGATGCAGTGACGGGGAACTCTTGAGGTAAAAAGGTGACAGTACGGGTTACAGCTAGCTGGTAACAAAACGTGTATCTCAGCAACACAATACATGGATGTCTTTGACATAACATCAAAACTGTTTTTTCTTCACACTGTCAAGTCCTCCTCTTGTTCAACATCCAAAGGACACAGGGACAACTCAAATCCCAGACTCAATCTTTTTTATTTTTAGTTTGCTTCCATTTGATTGGTCTGTCCAGTAAATTCACCGGTAAATTAGGTTGTAAACCTTTAAAGACAGAACAAAACGTTACCATTTTAATTAAACATTCCAATGAACTTAAATTAGTTTAAACATTTAAATAAACATTCTAAATAACTTAAATTAAGTTACTTAAGCCTTTTACCATTGGCGTCTTTGGACTGAATTCTCGAGTGAACTTGGAGTCTTTCCTCTGCAGTTTGTTCTTTTGAATGACCCCTCCATGCAACAGGTGCTCTAAATCAGTGAAATGACTGATCAGGTGACAAGCAGCTGGTTTGCTGCTGCACTCTGGGAAGTGTAGTTTTTTGGCTCACTTCTGAGATTCAGCTCAACACCTCCTACTTGAGCTCCTAGTTTTCCAAATCCAGAGAGGTCATACAAGCCCTTCTCACCTCTGTTTGCTCTTGTGGGCCCTTTTTTGCGGTTTGACATTGTTATGTGAACAGGATAGCTGGGAGGAAAATGTATTTGAGTGCATCTTCATGTTCTTTGACAGTCAGCACAGCTTGCTTGGGTGATCTTACCTCCCACTTTGACTGTTTAGGGGCCCGGCCCTTCCTCTTCAGCCACTGCTTGGCTGCTAGACAAACCCAGGCAACGACTCTCACCAGTTTGGACAGGCTACTGAATCTTCTTACTTCCACAATATTTTTAACCCAGCCAGTGAGCTTCCTTCCGAGAAGAGTTGGGTTTACCACAGGTATTCCCTTTTGAGTTTCACTCCTTGGACTTTCCTGAGTGCCTTGTAGGTCTTCTTTCCGCTGACTATTCCTTGCTTGAGCTCTTGTTAATGCACATGAGAATGCCTTCCTCTGGAGCTTGTTTACACTCTCCCTGGCATGGGCTGCAACCTCTCCAGCTGATTTTATAGGCCACTCCTCCACTGGCCACTTTAGGAACTCTTGTCCATCTTGCCATGTGGAATTCTCCTTCAAATCTTCAGGAGCACTCCCTCTTGTTATGATGTCAGCTATGTTTAGATCTCCACGGATCCACCACCAGTCTTGCACTAGTCCAGCCTTCTGGATTTCACCCACTCTATTTGCAAAGAAGGTTTTGTACCCATAACTGACTCATTGAATGGCTCCCAAGACCGTTTGACTGTCAAGTAGGTGGAACCATCTCTCGATCTTTATTCGAGCATGCTTTTCCACATACTTCCTGATCCTGGCTGCGAAGACAGCACCACAGATCTCAGATTTTACAGCTTCTCCTTTCTGCTCCAGGGGTGTCAGCTTGGCTTTTGATTCAACGAATCGAACTTTAGTGCCTTGACTTGTCTCCCATCTTAAGTACATCACAGCTCCATAGGTTTTGTCAATTCCATCAGAGAATGTGATGCCCCAAGGTTTCCCTTCCCAGCCAGCTGGTGTGAGGCTTCTGTGGAATTTCACCTCTCCAAGCTGCACATATTCTTCTAAAGGTTTTATGGCTTCTTCTCTGAGGCTTTCTGAGAGAGGTTGGTCCCAGGTTTATTGGGTTAGTTTCCCACCCCCTCCCTCTTGGAATGCTTTCCGAACAAGAATTGCTCCCTTCTGTTTGGCTGGTGTAACTAATCCAATTGGGTCGTAGAGTCCAGCCACCTGGCTTAAGAGAGCCCTCCTAGTCAGTGGATGTCTCAGGTGTCTCAGTTCTCACCTCCTCCTTGAGAAGATTTTTTCCAACTCTCATCTTCTTCTTCCTTTTGGAAAAGTTAACTGAGGTTAACATGTAGAGCTTGTCTTCATCCATTTGGTAGCCAATACCCAAGGCTTTGTTGTCTTCGTCCCTCATTTGATTTGGAAGAATTAGGGTTTTACTTTGTGTCTTTGTTAGAACCTCCGTCTCCATTCCTTGCCTCCCACTTTGCCCTGACCGGACCCATGGTTTGAGGTAGAACTCTCCAGCTTTCAAGATCTTTTCAACATTTGCTGTGATTTTGTCAAGTTTATTCAGGTCATTTTGGGAGGTTAAGAGGTCATCCACATAACTGTCCTCTTCAATGACTCTGCGCTCATCCTCCAAGTGAAGAAAGTTGGGCAGGCGTGCTGTTTCCCTCATAGCCAACTGAGCAATGCAACCAGCAGGTCTGTGCCCAATGTTGACTCTGGTTATTGCATATTCACTTATCTCTTCATCTGGGCTGTCCCTCCAGAGGAACCTGTGGAGATGCATCTCACACTCCTCCAGCCATACAGAGTTGTACATCTTTTTGATGTCTCCTAGAGATGCATACATCCCTTCTCTGAACCTCAGCAAGACATCTCTTATAGGGTTGAGAACGTCTGGTCCCTTCAGAAGAAGATCATTCATACCTATGCCTTTGTATTTCTGGCTACTATTCCGTACAATACGAAATGGTGTTGTCACCGAATGAGGGTTTGGCACCACCAGGTGGCTTACGTACCACGCTGGTCCGTTCCACTCATCCATGATTTTGTTGGTGAGTTTTATGGCTGCGCCTCGCTTGACCATTTCATGGATCTGGGTAGCATATGCGACTTTCCATTCCGGCTCTCTGCTTAGTTGCTTTTCCATCCTTAAGAAACAAGCCTGGACTGCACTTATGTTGTTTGGGAGAGAGGCTGGATCTACCATCCAAGGATACTTTGCATCCCAATGTGGAGCCGGTGTGTTAGCATCCCCTTTCTTGTAGGTGAGGCCTCCTTTAATGATCTCCAGTTCCCTCTCCTCTGCCAGGGTCATTTATTTTCCTCCTGGTGGACAGTTTCCACATCGGCATCCTCCACATCTTGGCTCACATGCAGCTCCGATGCTGTCCCAGTGCCACCACTCAAGGAACTCACGGCTACTGGCAGCTGTAAATTTGGTCTGAGTCACATCCTCCTGCTGTAGCTGGGCTGTGTCAGTTGTTGGACTTGTGATTTCTTGATATTTGACTGCTGCTGTCCTAATGGAGCGAGCGAAGTGTGTTTTGGACTCATATGCTGCAACCTTCACTTCTTCAAATAAGTCGGGATGTGCTCCACCCACTGTCTTCCCCAATGGACCCTCCCACAAGACGAGGTCTCCAAAGACTTTTACCCTCTGGGGAGCGAGTCTTCCCTCTCGGTGGCTAATGAGAAGTTCAACCTCTTCAGGCCTTTCCAATTCTGTAAATTTGACTTCTGGGAAGATTTTTCTCAACTTCTCAGGTTCAATTACTTGATGCACTCGGGCGATTTCATCTAAGCCGTAGCAGACCATTTCATGAGCCCTCTTTGTCCCTTTCTGTCCCGACTCTGACTTTCAGGAGATACCTTTGTGTGTTCACCTCCATGGTCATACCACCAACCCCATGCACAACTAAAGTTATATTTTCATGTCTTAACCTCAGTCTTTCAGCAGCCTTATGGGTAATGTAGTTTGTATCTGAAGCAAGGTCAATTAAAGTCCCAATCTTCTGCCCTGCGTTTGCCGTGACTTGCATCAACATCATGATGACAGGAAGTTCAGAGCCCATTCCTCTGCAGTAGCTCAGACTGGTCTGAAGCATCAAGTGTTACTGCGGTTTTGTTGGTGTTGGTGAAAGCCTTTCTGCATCGATCTGCCATTTCCTGGGAAAGTTCAGACAAGATCTCCTCTTATTCCTCCGTTAGTTTGCTTTCACCTTTGCCGTCTTTTCCATTCTTTCTCTCTCCCCTCTTTTGACTTATTTTGGGCAGAGGAAAAAGTGGTGGTCTGGGGCACCACCTTCCCTTTTACAGTCTTTGTTTCTGCATAGGAAAGTGTCTCTGCAGTATCCATCTTCATTATGGCATACGAGACATTTTCTGCATGCTCCCAGCTTTCTCAATACAGTTTTCTTTTCAGGTAGCTTAAGTCTTTTGAACTTTCTACAGAAGATGATTTTGTTGTTGTGCCCACTATCACCACATACACCACATACCTTGTCAAGCTCTTCTTTCTTTGTGGTTTTTGTTGAGACACTCTGTCATACTTCGTCTCCAAACGATCTGATTTCTCCACCTTCTCCACAGGTCTGAGCTGTTCAAGTCTCTCCAGTATTTCTTCTTGACTTTTCAGGAACTCCAAGAGCATGACAAAGTGGTTGTCTGATGTGACATTGTTTCTGGGTTCAACCATGAACATTACCCAGTCTCTTTTAATGAAGTCAGGCAACTTGCTTTCAATGGATCTAATTACCAGTGGGTTCTTTATGGCTCCAGAGTTTCCTAAGATCTGCTAGAGCCTTCTCCACTGACTGTATGAGATCAATGACCTTTCTTGGTTGGTTCCCTTTCACATGTGGCATCTTCTCCAGCTCTTCCAGGATTTCCACTATGATGGTTGACTTGTTGCCAAACCTGTTCTCCAGGACTCTGAACATGTCATTGGCAGTGGTGTAGGTTGAAAGCCTGAGATCTTTTGAGATTTTGTCATCCAAACTCTCCAGGAGTTGAATTTTCTTAACTTCACTTGATCCGGATGGCTCTCCCTGCTTTTGCAGGCTTTCCCAGTCTTTCCTCCATCTGTGATATTCTCTCTTATTTCCATTGAAGATAGGTAGAGAGATTGGCTTGATTCTCACTATTGGTGTGGATGTTGCCGGTTGAGGTAGTAGTTTCATTCCTGTGCCTTGCTCATTCATTGTCCGTGCAGTGGCAAATTCAGGTCTCCTTAACTCAAGCCTGAAGTAGAATGCTCTTACGTCCTTGACTCTTCCATCTAATTCATCCTTTAATTCTACAGGGATCCATCGCTCCCACGTAGACATTGCTGAGATGGCCTCTTTTGTTCTCTTGTCCAAGAGAGCGAGGTGCACTTCATAGCCCTCTAAATTGGCACTTTCCACAGGTACATCAGCCGCTTTATCATTGGCTTTTTCTGCTTCCAGGATTGCCACCAGAAGTTCACTCCTTCCATACCTCGACCACAGGTTTGTTTGAACAATGTCTCTTATTTCCGCCAACTTTGTTTCACCTTCATTTACAGATCTATCAATGTCGGCCTCTTGCTGTTCACTAAGACCGGGTTTCTTCTCCTCAGTCATGTCAGCCTCCAGTCCAATCCTGTAGTCATCGTTGGCATCGAGCATCTTTCTGAAACAATCTGAAAGCTTAGTGAATTCCTCTTTTAACTCCACTTGAAGCATGCTGCTTGCTCCTCTTGAAATGAAGTTGGCTTGTATGGTGAAGCTGCTTTTTGCAGTGGTCCTCTCCTTTCTGAGCTGCTGGACCGACTTCCCCAGGACATCTTCCGCCATCTTGACTTCCTCTGCGTCCACAGCTTATTTCTGGATCTGAAGCCGTCTATCCTCAGGGCCAGGCCGCTCCGCGTGGTTTACAACTGTCAAGTCCTCCTCTTTTTCAACATCCAAAGGACACAGGGACAACTCAAATTCCAGACTCAATCATTTTTAGTTTTAGTTTGCTTCCATTTGATTGGTCTGTCCAGTAAATTCGCCGGTAAATTAGCCGGTAAATTAGGTTGTAAACCTTTAAAGACAGAACAAAACATTACCATTTTAATTAAACATTCCAATGAACTTAAATTAGTTTAAACATTTAAATAAACATTCTAAATAACTTAAATTAAGTTACTTAAGCCTTTTACCATTGGCGTCTTTGGACTGAATTCTCGAGTGAACTTGGAGTCTTTCCTCTGCAGTTTGTTCTTTTGAATGACTGCCCCTCCATGCCTTCACAGGTGCTCTAAATCAGTGAAATGACTGATCAGGTGACAAGCAGCTGGTTTGCTGCTGCTGGTGCACTCTGGGAAGTGTAGTTTTTTGGCTCACTTCTGAGCTTCAGCTCAACACACTCTCATAAAGAATGTTTCAGTCATTTTTTTAAATGTTTTTAAATAATAATCTCAACGTTGCACCTTTAAACCCACCTTTAAATCTTCTGAGTTTGCTCTTCAACAAGTTTTTGTAGAGTTTTGTATGGGACGTCATCTCCCTCTCTCTCCTCTACTCTCCCCACTCTCTACTCTCTCCTGTTCCTCTGTGTTCTCTCCTCTCTCATCTTCCTCTCTGTTCTCTTCTCTCTCATCTTCCTCTCTGTTCTCTCCTCTAATCTTCCTCTCTTTTCTCTCCTCTCTAATCTTCCTCTCTGTTCTCTCCTCTCTCGACTTCCTCTTGTCGTGGCAATTTCTTTATGAGATATTGTGTCTAGGACAGATGAGACTTCTAAATCCAAAAAAGCACACAATAGTTGTAGAAAAGGTACCTATTTAATGTATGCATACACCAGTCTCCTCTTTAGCAGAGTGATCCCAGAATACAGTTTCATACAGCCTTTTAACACAGTTTCACCCCCTCGCCGCAATGTAATTGTCCATACATCATGTGAGGGAAATGTTGACATAAAGGAGTTTTTCTCGGATAAAGAGGTCACTTCTTCCTTGTGACCGGTTCACCCCAGGCAAAAGGTTAACAACAAAGGGGAACTAGATAACACTAGTTAACAGATGGGGTGGCTAGATAACACAACCTGAAGAAAACAAAGCTTAAATTATTCAAACGAAATAACATGGATTTTCCATCACACACTCTGTTCTCTCCTCTCTCCTCAGGGCTGGAGGTGTGCGACCCTCCTCATCGCCTCATGGTCGCCATGATCGGTGGGTTCTTTGGCGTGGGGGCGGAGCTACTGTTGCCGGGTGTAGTCATCCTGTGCCGTGATTGGCCAATTCTCCAGGCCGTCGTGACGCTGCCCCTCATCCTGCTGCTCTCCTACTGGTGGTCAGCGCTAGTTGGCACTTACTAGCCTAGCCTCACATTAGCAAGGAAGCTTGGCTTAACATTACCAAGGAACCCTAGATAAGCATAGCAATAATTCATATTCTATCACAAACAAAGTGATTTTTAATCTATTTGTCCTTGAAAACTAAAACTGGCAACTCAAACATTTTCTTGTTCACCCGTTTCCTGTCTTTCTACTTCCTGTTTCCTACATTCTGCTTCCTGTTTCCTGCCTACTGCTTCCTGCTTCCCCAGCTGTGAGTCAGTGTTTCCAGAGTCTCCCCGCTGGCTGCTGTCCACCTCCCAGTTCCTCCAGGCCAAGAGGTCCCTACTGATGTTCTCTTCCAGGAACGCACTCTGTCTCCAAGACGAGATTCACCCGGGGGAGCGCCTATTGACACACACTCACGCTCTCTCTCTCTCGCTCTCTCTCTCGCTCTGAGAAAGGGAGTACTGGAGGATTAGGAGTAAACATTGTTAAAGATCACTCTCTTGTCTCCCTCTGTTTCTCATCTCTCTCTCTTGTCTCTTTGTATGTCTGTCTCTCTTTTGTCACTTGTCTCTCTGTCTCTTTCTTGACTCTCTTTGCCTTTATTGTCTGTCTAAATGTTGCCTCTTTCCTTCTCTATCCCTCCCTCCCTCCCTCCCCAGACATGGACTCTGTGTATGGGGACGACTGCCAGCCAGAGTTCCACACAGTCCTGGAGCTCCGATAGACCTGTGTAGTCTGGAGGAACTGTCTGATTCTTAGCTTCACCCTGTGAGCATCCTCTTCTTCATCTACATCTTCATCTTCATAAAAATCGTTTAACTGGCTCTCACCTTAAAGCCATGTCACCTTTTTTTTAATCTGACATCAAAAGTTTGAGGATAAAGTCCAGCACTGGTTTTGAGGACCTTTTTGGCAATAATATACAGTTAATTAGAGTTAATCAAAATAACTGTTTAGCGTTCATCAGCATTAGCTTCGCCCTAGACTTTCCTTCACTAATATCTCCTCTTGTTTCTCCAGCTTTATTGGAACAGGGATACAGTACTGCTTCAAAAGGAACCTGCACAGCTTTACCACCAACTTCTACTTCACCTACTTCCTGAGGGTCCTCACCGGAGCTCTGAGTTGCCTCTTCCTCTGTTTGACCGTCAACCACTTCGGTCGACGCAGCATCCTGCTTCTGTCGGCCATCATCACTGGGCTGTCCTCGCTGCTCCTGCTGGCACTCACACTATGTAGGTGAACTCGCATGCACTGCTCAGTCCCCACAATGTTATGTCCCCACATGTACTGCTCAGTCCCCACAATGTTATGTCCCCACATGTACTGCTCAGTCCCACAATATCTATGTTCCAGATAAAAGTCTAACTGAGGGTCAATACATTGAATTATAGGAAAATGTTAAGTATCTTGTCGAACCAAAACTAGTTGTCCTTACAATGACGTTTTCAATCCTCATATCTTCTCATCATCATTAATTTAGACTATAAAACTGGTTATCACGAAAGTCGATATATCTATACAATATCCTTCAAAGATGATAAATGATCATTTTGAATTATTGCCCAGCCCTACCACATCTAACTCAGTCCCCACAATATGTATGTCCCCACATGTGGTGCTCAATCCCCACAATGTATATTAGGTCATATTAATGTATATTAATGTACATTAGGTCCAAACACATGTATATGTCCCCACAATGTAGGAACAACACTGTTTTTAGTGTGTTCTCCTCAAATACTGTTTTCCCTACAATGTACGTGTCTCGTCATGTACAGTTTGTCCCCAAAAATGTAGGTGTACAGTGTAGGTGTCCCCACAAATAATGTTTTGTCCTGACCTTGTGCATCTACTACCTCACTATCCCAAGAATGTATGCATTTCAAATCTCATGGTTCTACATTGAATGGACAACACACAAATGGAACTAAGATATTAACATTTTCAACATAATTTAACTTAAAAGTGCAGTGTGTAGGATTTAGTGCAACTAGCAGTGAGGTTGCACATTGCAACCAACTGAATACCACCCGCCCCTCCCCCTAACCTGGCCTCCCCTCACCCCTCCCATTCCAACGACCTGGAAAAAACTACGTTGGCCTATGCTGGCCTTTTAGGTCCCAGTGGGTACTTCAAAAATGACGTTGTCTTCTAAGACAGCATAGAGTAGCCAAATGTCAAGTGATGAGGTTCCTTGATAGATTTATAAATTGTATTTAGTTATTTAGTCTGTAAAACTATAGGTCATAGCTTACAAGTAAGATATTGGGTCTGCCAGCATTTGTAGAATATATCAGTTATAGGATGTGATTTTACTGATAACATTATTGATTAATAACAGCATTGACTACAGATACAGTATGTCCAGGTAATTTTAAGCTACACGCTAGTTAAAATGTTGTGTATTTCCACTTTAAATAGATAAGGACCACCTGAAAACACTTTGGTGGTGTTCTATGTCTTTATTCAATCTAGTCATCCTGCTACGAAGGTGTTAATATTGTTTAGAGAAGAACATTTCACAAACCGTAGAGTAGCTAGGCCTATGCAGTTCAGCTGAACACCAAAGCACATGTCCGGGCTATTTCACATCAGTACACTTAATAGCTTAGCTTTCAACTGAAATTATTTGAAATATTTATTCTATTTCCAGCAAGAAATGCCAGTATTACTGTGTGTACTGTGACCCTATTGGCTGATGAGAAACCAGTCATTATTAGGTTATTAGACTAACGTGTAGATGAACTTAAAACAAAAAGCATATTATATGATTGTAGTTGGTTAAGTAACTCAAGCTTCAAACAATTGGGGCCTGAAAACTGATATTTATAACACAACTGTCCCAACAAATTGTTAAGAATTCTGAATGAAACTATTGATTCATTAAAAATGGGACTGTGGCTGTTCATTCACATTTTACTGGCCATAGAGCAGTCACACTTATTAAGGATACTATTTTAGTAGCACAGTGTATTCATGCCTTCATTACACCAAGGGTGTATTAGAGATACACTCTGCCCATCCATAAATCATTTAACACATTTTCCTAATGAACAGAAATAACTATTAAAACTGTGTGTGTGTGTGTGTGTGTGTGTGTGTGTGTGTGTGTGTGTGTGTGTGTGCACGTAGACCTGCATGACCTGCATGTCTCCTCATGGTCCTGTCTGTTGTGGGTCTGCTCTCCTCTCAGGCCTTGGCCATGCTCAGTGTGTTCTTCGCCAGCGAGGTCATGCCCACAGTCATACGGTAGGAAATCTCCTTCATATATTTATACTGCAGCATTGTTAAATACTTGATACTAAATGGTCTATAATGTAAGTATATTTCCATATCGGGAAATCTCTACCTTTTCACATTAGAAAACCAATGCGCTACTATAGCAATGTCTGTTAGTACACGCTACCTAGGTGGCTGCCACACTCCACCTAGGTTACTTTTCTTGGGCTCCTCCAAAGGTGGTGATGTTAAAGCCGATTTATTGTAAGTTTTGCAGGTAATGAACATGGCAAGGGTGCTCCACTGCCATGCAGGAGATCGTCCCAAGTGTGTGTGGAGATGGCTGGTTGGCTGTGCACACTGATTACTTCACGTGCAACAGGTGTGCAGCCTCGCCCAGCCCCAGAGTCCAATCAGACTCGACCAGGTGAGGCTGTTTAAACCAGCCATCATCCACACACACTCCCACGCTACATTCCAGCATTGAGAACAATAATCGAATAGAAACTCGACCAGATGTTTCCTTGACCTCGCAAAAACAATATGCTCATAGCACTGCGGAATAGTATTTTTATTTCAGCTGAATCGTCTTCCATACCCTATCTTCTCCTTCATCCTTCCCCAGCTCGTCCTCTCATACTTTCTCCATCTCCACTCCTCTCCTCTTCCTATCTCACCCTATCTACCCTCTTCCTCTCTCCTCCTTTCCTCTGACATCTCTCTCCTCCTACCTCCTCTCCTCCCCACCCTCCTCCTACCTCCTCTCCTCTCAACCGTCCTCCCCCATGACCCCCCCCCCCCCTTTCCCCCCCCAGGGGTGGCTGTCTGGGCCTGGTGTTTGCGGCGGGCTGCGTGGGCATTGCTGCCTCCTCCCTGATGGAGCTCCAGAACAACGCTGAACTACTTTCTGCACCACGTCCTCTTCGCCTCCTTTGCTGTGCTCTCCGTGCTCTGCATCATGCTGCTGCCTGAGAGCAGGCGCCGCCCGCCCCTCTTCCTGTTGCGCGGCGAACAGGACAGCCTGCCGCTGCTGAGCAAGGAGGGAATACCGTACAAGATGGCTGTTCCCGCACAGTCGCCATCAACAACACCGCTGGAAGTGGGCGAGGGAGCTGAGGAGGGATCATGGTAGTCCAGCCGTGTTGAGGGAGGAGATATCCAAACCCCGCCCCGGTCTGACATCTGATTGGCCCAGACAAATGAATATCCGTCATCAATCAGACAGTGGTGTGGTACAGAGGACTAGTTGATATCAGCCAGAGGAACTTTGGGAGGTCCCCTCACGCCACGAGAGTGAAGTCTTGTGCTTACCATCATGTTGTTTTTGTAGGTATGAGAGAGAGAATCATCAGTAATCGCCCCACCCCTCCAGAATACTGTACACAAAACTTGAGCACTTAATTAGTGACATCACTGTCCTCTCTCATCTGTCTGTCGCTATCTGTTTATCTATCTTTCTGTAGCCTATATCTGTCTATGTGCCGCTGTGATTGTCTGTCTGTCCATATTTCTAATTGTGTGTATAGATCTTGTCTCCTATTATGTCTGTATTTATGTCTGCATATTCGTCTATATATCTGCACCTCTGTCTCGAAGTTTGTCTGTCTGTCCAGTGATGGGGCCTCAGGGTGTTCTGGAAGGGAAGAACGTTAGCTAGCTAGCTATCTGCTTACGCTACGACAGAACACCTTAAGAAGAGCTAGTTATCAATAGCAATGTTGCTTCGAATCAAAAGGTCTCATCTGTTTTTTTATTAATTGTGTGCTGTTCTGTAGGTGTTGATAATGGTTGGGATACACCCTATCCAATGCTTCCACTGTAAATATATTGAATCTCAATAATCACGGTTCACTCTACTGTAATTTCCTTGAGATGTCAAATCATCAAGTCAACATTAGATTTGCCATTATAGCCACTACACTAGATATTTGGTTGCCCTCTAATTGCGGGGAATACGCACTGCTCCCATCCAGAAATCCTGCAATTTTTAAGAAGTGACTTTATAGAGTGCCTAGGTCACGCCCCTGCCGGTGTTCCATGGGACCTTCTTTCCAGAGCTATTTAGAGAGTTACAACAACGGAAGTTCAAATTGCTTGATCATCACATGGTTCATGGAGACTTCAGATAGTTCCCGGAAGTGCTTGGCGGGCCATTGGAAACAACAGAACTGCGACTTCTGGTAATTACGAGTCAATACATGCATTCATTTACAATATTTATATAGCACACCGACATTTGTATGTAGTTACGTCAATATGTTTTGGTTTCTTTAAGTAAAATTCGCCTGCCTCGTTTACAAATGTTGCATTACCTTGGTTATAGAGCATGTAGCTCTTTATTGCTTTGACTTATTTTATTAGATATTCACAGTGTATCTGTGGATACCTATTGCTATTCTAGGGTTTGGATATTATTATTATTCCGGATTGGTAACCCCTATAGCTCATCCCCTGATTGCACAAAAGTTTTCAAATTTGTAGACGACATTTGTATCCCCGGTAACCAGGTCTCCAAATTCCCATAGGGGGCGGTCAAAGTCAAATGATAGGCATTTTTGCCACGATGGATAAAGAATTGTGAAACTTGGTGTTCATGCCTTATTTCACATGCTGAATATTCTTGCTTGTTGGACCCATAATGTCCGTCAGGATAGATTTTGCTGTACTGTGAAAATTTCGGAAGAACAAAGACGGAGGCATAGTTGCGTCTCGGAGTAATGACTACACTCGTGATTCGCTTGAAAAGGGTGGCCGCTGGGGTACGCGGTGCGTGGGCTGTGAATACCTCAGGGACTGCTTGTTATTACCATTCCAGATTGGTAACGCTTATAGCTCAGCCACTGATTATACAAATAAATTGAATTAAATGGTTCTTCCTGGTTATAATTCTTATGCACCCTGCCGTTATAAATTTATAAATGTATACATAATATGTATTTTAAATAAATAAAAACTGTATTGTCCACTTTGTGCTTGCAAAGGACAGAAATATTGCAGAAATCGTCTATTCCACATTAGACGAAAGGGTACATTAAATCACCGCCAGACAGGACACGTTAAAATATATGATTATATATTTGTATGTATCTTGTCTTTCTAGAATGCACTTATTTACCGCAATTCATTATATAAATCGAATAAACTCAGAACATGTCAAGCAGCTTGTCTGTGCCCTTTCTTCCGTGTAGTCCTTGCATAGTCTCCACCATGGTTTTCTGTGCTGCATGGGGATGCTCCAATCACTCAGAGAAAGGAATACGGATTTACTCCTCCCTACCGAGGCGGGAAGGTGAAACGAATGGTTGGCTCAAATTGGCAGGAGCAATCTTACTTGTTGTAGAGTGGGATACTTACATATGACCACTAGGGACAGTAGTTTAAATTGTTAGGCAGTAACCTACCGTAACAGGCTAGTTTGCTAGGAAAAGCTAAGAGTGTGAAGCTATCGACGTTGCGCAAGCTAGCTAGCTAGCTTCGCTCTCTGGCAGCAGTGACTGGACGACAGACAAGATGGCAGGCACATTCGGTTCAGTGGCACCATTTGACAACAAGACACAAGTGTGGGAAGAATATTGGGAAATTCTGGAGCATTTCTTTGTTGCAAATGTGATCGACAATGCTGTAAGGAAAAGGGCCATCCTATTGAGCTGTGTGGGCGCGCAGACCTACGCATTGATGAGGAACTTACTGAGCCCGGCAAAGCCAGGAGAAAAGTTATATGATGACTTGGTGAGTCTACTGCAATCCCATTTCAATCCTAAACCGAGTGAAATAGTACAACGATGGAAATTCAACTCAAGAAATAGGAAACCTGAGGAAAGTGTAATTGATTATGTGGCGGAGCTGAGGAAGCTCGCGCAGGACCGCAACTATGGGGACACGCTCACAGTGATGCTACGTGACAGATTAGTGTGCGGCATACATTACGACAGAATACAGCGGAAACTTTGGTCAGAGGATGGTTTGATATTTGACACGGCGCTAAAGAAAGCGCTGGCCATGGAAGTGGCCAACAAGGACATGAAAGACTTGAATTCTATGAGCGATGGAAATGGGAGCCGACCTGTGGCGGGGACTGTTTACAAAGTGGACGCCCGCGCAATGATGCAGCAGCGGGGGAGCACCAAATGCTACAGATCTGGCGGGAACAGCCACTTGGCAAACGAGTGCAGGTTCGCGGGAGAAAAGTGTCACAACTGCGGTAAGACAGGGCACATAAAGATGGCCTGCAAACTGACATTGAAAGAGAAATTGAGCACTCAGGGACCTACAAAGATTAAAGGGGTGAGAGAGATATTCAAAAAGTGCACATTTCATACAGGAAGAGGAAGAGAGTAGTGAGGAGAGTAGTGAGGATGTATTTACTATTCACAGTAACACAGTAACACTACCATTCCCAAAGTACCTCCTCTCAGACAATATTTAACAGTAAATGGATGTAAAGTTAAATATGAGATTGATACTGGCTGTAATGTAACAGTAATGTCACAGTCAGAGTATGCTAAGCTATGGAAGAAGGCAAATGCTAGGTACATGTCCTATCAGTCTAAAAACATATACGGGACAAAAAACATTCTAGGGTCAGCTAATGTGAAAGTTGAAAATAAAGGAATGGTCAAAGAGTTACCAGTTGTAGTTGTAGCGGGGTCAGGACCAAACCTGCTTGGGCGAGGGTGGATCACCAAGTTGGATGTGGACTGGCATACAATGAATAAGATAATGGACAGCAAAGATGCTTTACAGGAAGTGTTAAAGAAACATGAGCAGGTGTTCAATGATGAGCTTGGCACATTAAAAGGATACATGTAGCCAGTGATGCTACACCCCGCTTCTTCAAACCGAGGTTAGTGCCTTTTGCAATGAAAACTAAGGTAGAGGCTGAGTTAGATCGTCTCTTGAAGGACAAGATCATAGAACCAGTGAAGTTCTCAGACTGGGCAGCACCAATAGTCCCAGTGTTAAAACCGGACAATACAGTGAGATTGTGTGGTGACTATAAAGTGACTGTAAATAGAGTGTCATCACTAGAACAGTACCCCATTCCTAAAATGGAGGACATGTTCACGTCCCTGGCGGGGGGAGAAAAATTCAGTAAACTGGATATGAGTCATGCTTACCAACAGATAAAGCTAGATGAAGACTCAAACAAATACGTCACAGTGAACAAGGGACTGTTCACCTATGCAAGGTTACCCTTCGGAATCAGCTCCAGTCCTGCAATCTTCCAGCGCATTATGAAAGGGATTCTATAGGGGATTCCCCAGTGTGCAGTCTATCTCGACGACATCCTTCTGACAGGAACTAATGATCAGGACCACATCCGTACACTGGACAGAGTGTTACAACGGCTGGAGGAGGCGGGGCTACGATTGAAACGGAGTAAGTGCAACTTCATGGAGAAGGAAGTTACATTCCTAGGACACAGGGTGGACACTACTGGGCTGCATCCAGTGCCAGAGGAAGTGAAGGCGGTCCAGGATGCACCAGCGCCTACTACAGTCACGGAATTGAAAGCATATCTGGAACTGTTAAACTACTACCATAGGTTCCTACCGAATTTGTCTACACTATTGGCTCCTCTGCACCAGCTGCTTAGGAAGGACGAGCCATGGTGTTGGGGGTCGGAGCAAAAACAGGCCTTCAACCAGTCAAAAGAATTGTTACAGTCGAGCAGAGTGTTGGTACATTATGATGAAGGGAAAGTACTGATACTATCCTGTGAGGCCTCGCCCTACGGGTTGGGAGCGGTAATGTCTTACCATATGCCAGATGGGGCTGAGAAGCCTATAGGGTTTGTATCGCGCTCACTCTCACCTGCTGAAAATAACTATTCACAACTTGATAAGGAGGGGTTAGCTATCATATTTGGCGTGAAGAAGTTTCATAAATACTCATATGGGAGGAAGTTTGAAATCTGTACTGACCATAAGCCATCAGTTTGTTGAATGAAATGAAAGCAGTGCCACAAATGGCATCTCCCAGAATAATGAGATGGGCAGTAACATTACGAGCATATGAGCATGTCATTACTTACAGAGCAGGCAAAGACAACGGTAATAAAACCCTATTCAGTTTTGTCTCCAATGTGTCACCTGAGCTCTTTTTCATTAGCTCTTTAAAGGTTTGAACGGCCCGCTCCGCCAGCCCATTGGAAGAAGGGTGGTGGGGTGCTGAGGTGACATGTGCGATTCCATTTTTTGTCATGAACTCTTTGGTGTTCTCACACACAAAACACTGAGCATTATCTGAAACGATCATCTCTGGAATGCCGTGACTACTGAAACTGTTCCTGAGACTATCCACGGTAGCAGCTGACGTAGCTGAGCTCAATGGGTATACGTCCATCCATTTTGAGTGAGCGTCTACTATTACCCAAAACATCTTTCCCATGAAAGGACCTGCATAGTCTATGTGTAGCCTTCTCCATGGCTTACTGGGCCACTCCCAGGGATGGAGTGGGGCACTAGCAGGTGCGTTTCTCTGCTCTTGACATGTGATGCATGATTTGACCTTCTTTTCAATGTCAGAATCCATATTGGGCCACCACATGTAGCTCCTGGCCAAGCCTTTCATTCTGGTCATGCCGGGATGACTCTGATGCAGTTGTTCCATCATTGCTGTGCGTCCTCTCTCTGGAATGACGACCCGGGCTCCCCACAGCACACAGCCGTCCTGAACACTGAGCTCGTGCTGTCTCTGTTTGTAAACAGCAAACTCATATCCATCCTTGTGATTTGGCCAGCCCCTCAGTAGGTACTCACGGACCCTCGACAGGACTGGATCTTTGGCTGTCCAGCTCTGGATTTGCTGCGAGGTCATCATTGGGCTGTTCTCCTGATCCAGCATTAGCACTCGTTCCTCAGGAGGCAGACTGCTTGGACACTCTGGGAGAGGGAGGCGGCTGAGAGCATCAGCGTTACCGTTGTCCTTGCCTGCTCTGTAAGTAATGATGCTCTCATATGCTCGTAATGTTACTGCCCATCTCATTATTCTGGGAGATGCCATTTGTGGCACTGCTTTCATTTCATTCAACAAACTGATAAGAGGCTTATGGTCAGTACAGATTTCAAACTTCCTCCCATATAAGTATTTTGGGAAACTTCTTCACGCCAAATATGATAGCTAACCCCTCCTTATCAAGTTGTGAATAGTTCTTTTCAGCAGGTGAGAGTGTGCGCGATACAAACCCTATAGGCTTCTCAGCTCCATCTGGCATACGGTGAGACAATACCGCTCCCAACCCGTAGGGCGAGGCATCACAGGATAGTATCAGTACTTTCCCTTCATCATAATGTACCAACACTCTGCTCGACTGTAACAATTCTTTTGACTGGTTGAAGGCCCGTTTTTGCTCCGACCCCCAACACCATGGCTCGTCCTTCCTAAGCAGCTGGTGCAGAGGAGCCAATAGGGTAGACAACTTCGGTAGGAACCTATGGTAGTAGTTTAACAGTTCCAGATATGCTTTCAATTCCGTGACTGTAGTAGGCGCTGGTGCATCCTGGACCACCTTCACTTTCTCTGGCACTGGATGCAGCCCATTAGCGTCCACCCTGTGTCCTAGGAATGTAACTTCCTTCTCCATGAAGTTGCACTTACTCCGTTTCAATCGTAGCCCCGCCTCCTCCAGCCGTTGTAACACTCTGTCCAGTGTACGGATGTGGTCCTGATCATCAGTTCCTGTCAGAAGGATGTCGTCGAGATAGACTGCACACTGGGGAATCCCCTGTAGAATCCCTTCCATAGTGCGCTGGAAGATTGCAGGACTGGAGCTGACTCCGAAGGGTAACCTTGCATAGGTGAACAGTCCCTTGTGCGTGTTCACAGTGACGTATTTCTTTGAGTCTTCATCTAGCCTTATCTGTTGGTAAGCATGACTCATATCCAGTTTACTGAATTTTTCTCCCCCCGCCAGGGACGTGAACATGTCCTCCATTTTAGGAAATGGGTACTGTTCTAGTGATGACACTCTATTTACAGTCACTTTATAGTCACCACACAATCTCACTGTATTGTCCAGTTTTAACACTGGGACTATTGGTGCTGCCCAGTCTGAGAACTTCACTGGTTCTATGATCTTGTCCTTCAAGAGCCGATCTAACTCAGCCTCTACCTTAGTTTTCATCGCAAAAGGCACTGACCTCGGTTTAAAGAAGCGGGGTGTAGCATCACTGGCTACATGTATCTTTGCTGTGGCTCCTTTTAATGTGCCAAGCTCATCCTTGAACACCTGCTCATGTTTCTTTAACACTTCCTGTAAAGCATCTTTGCTGTCCATTATCTTATTCATTGTACGCCAGTCCACATCCATTTTGGTGATCCACCCTCGCCCAAGCAGGTTTGGTCCTGACGCCGCTACATTTACAACTGGTTACTCTTTGACCATTCCTTTATGTTCAACTTTCACATTAGCTGACCCTAGAATGTCAACTTTTTGTCCTGTAAATGTTTTTAGACTGATAGGACATGTACCTAGCTCTGGCACATTTGCCTTCTTCCATAGCTTAGCATACTCTGACTGTGACATTACTGTTACACTACAGCCGGTATCAATCTCAAATTTTAGCTTACATCCATTTACTGTTAAATATTGCCTGAGAGGAGGTACTTTGGGAATGGTAGTGTTCATACTGTGAACAGTGAATACATCCTCACTACTCTCTTCCTCTTCCTGTATGAAATGCGCACCTTTTGAATATCTCTCTCTCTCCCCTTTAACCTTTGTAGGTCCCTGAGTGCTCGATTTCACTTTCAATGCCAGTTTGCAGGCCCGCTTTATGTGCCCTGTCTTACCGCAGTTGTGACACTTTTCTCCCGCGAACCTGCACTCGTTTGCCAAGTGGCTGTTCCCGCCATATCTGGAGCATTTGGCGCTCCCCCGCTGCTGCGTCTTAACGCGGGCGTCCACTTTGTAAACGGTCCCCGCCACAGGTCGGCTCCCTTTGTCATCGCTCATGGAATTCAAGTCTTTTATGTCCTTGTTGGCCGCTTGAATGGCCAGCGCTTTCTTTAGCGCCGTGTCAAAGTTCAAACCATCCTCTGACAAAAGTCTCCGATATATTCTATCGTCATTTATGCCGCACATTAATCAGTCACGTAGCATCACTGTGAGCGTGTCCCCATAGTTGCAGTCCTGCGCGAGCTTCCGCAGCTCCGCCACATAATCAATGACACTTTCCTCAGGTTTCCTATTTCTTGAGTTGAATTTCCATCTTTGTACTATTTCACTCGGTTTAGGATTGAAATGGGATCGCAGTAGACTCACCAAGTCATCACATAACTTTTCTCCTGGCTTTGCCGGGCTCAGTAAGTTCCTCATCAATGCGTAGGTCTGCGCGCCCACACAGCTCAATAGGATGGCCCTTTTCCTTACAGCATCGTCGATCTCATTTGCAACAAAGAAATGCTCCAGAATTTCACAATATTCTTCCCACACTTGTGTCTTGTTGTCAAATGGTGCCACCGAACCGAATGTGCCTGCCATCCTGTCTGTCGTCCAGTCACTGCTGCCAAAGAGAGAGCGAAGCGTTCGCTAGCTTGCCCAACGTCGATAGCGTCACACTCTTAGCTTTTCCTAGCAACTAGCCCATCACTAGGTTCCGCCGTCACTTACTCAGTAAAAACGTCCTGTCTTCACCGATTCCATACTCCAAATTATCCTCGTCGCCAATGTAGTATATTGGGAATACTAATTAGTAACTGGACTGGCACAGACTTTGCTCATAACTCTTTATTGATGGTGACCATGCATCAACTTCTAACTCAGGGGGGAGGGCGGTAAGTTCTTGTGCCCAACAATGGCACTACCGCCCCTAGTGGTCATATCTCACTCCACAACATATATGAATACGTTTGTATACTGATTTATTTTCTCTGTAATGTTTCAGTTTTACAAAAAATAACAAAGTGTACCAAGTTAAGAATACAAGAAAATTCAAGCCTTGTGCCTTTATTGGAGGACTTTTAAATGTTAGCTGGCTGTCTAGCTTCGTACCAGAGAACGCGCTGCAAGGGCAGTACAGTATAACTCCACAGTCCACCACTGGACTTTCCCCCGCTGAGATGATGATGTGAATTTGTGTAACGTGACCCTCTGTTTCTGTCCAATTCCGCCATCTGGTGGCACCCAGCCTCCATTACACCTCGTGCTCCCGTCATTAATTAACCACGTGCACTCCGGTCTACACTCCTGCCAACAATCACCAATCAACCCCTCTGTACTTAAGCACTGGCTCCCCACAGAGCCAGTGCTAGTTCGTTAGTTGTATACCTCTCGTGGTAACTACGTCCCCGTCACTTCTTGTTCCTGTTTACGGGTCCCACTCCCGTTCTTGTTACGGGTTCCGCTCCCGTTCCTGTTCCTGCTCTCGTTCCTGTTCCTATTTCCTGCCTGCCTGACTCCCCGCCTGCCTACTGCCTGCTGGACTACCCGCCTGCCTTGCCCTTGCCTGTACCTTGGACAATAAATCCCTTTTCAACCCGCACCCTTTTGGTTTCCGTCTCTTGCGTTTGGGTCCTAGTTCAAAACCTTAACAGTACGAACTAGCCAAGTTGGACCGAGCAGACATGGATTCCTTACGCCAGATTTATTCCCGCCTGGGAATATCTATTGACTCGACTGCTTCTAACGAACAGCTTCTGCGGGAAACATCGGCTATCATCCAGAAGCTTGGGGCGTCTATCAACGAGCGCAGACTCCGCTCGTCCTCGGCATCTCTATCTCCACCTGCTCCTCCTTCTTCCTAACTGCCCATCCGTTTTCATTGTTTTTTTGTTCTTATTTTTTCTCCGCCGCCTTCATCACCTCGGTCCTTTTCCCTCCCGGCGCCAACCCCCGCTGCAACTGCAGCCTCGTGGCCACCAACCCCCGCTGCAGCCGCAGTCTCGTGGCCACCAGCTCCGCTGCAACCGTGGTCTCCTGGCCCCAAGATTATGCAGCCGTGGTTTCCTGGCCCCAAAACCCAGCAGGAATGTTCTCCTGTCTCCAAGCCACAGCCCCAGCAGCTGTGGCCTCTTAGCTCCAAGCCCCAACCCCCACAGCCGTGGACTCCGGACTCCAAGCCCCAGCCCCAGCGAACTCCTGGCCGCAAGCGCCGGTTACCGGTTCCGCTGTACTCCCCCGGGAAAAGGCCCAAGCCCCAGCGGCCTCCCGGCCTTGAGCCCCAGCAGCAGTTGCCTCCTTGTCCCAAGCCCCAGCTGTATCCTGGCCCTGGGCCCCAGCAGCAGTTGCCTCCTGGCCCTGAGCCCCAGCGCCAGCCCCAGCTGCCTCCTGGTCCTAAGCACCAGTTGACTCCAGGTCCCGAGTCCCAGTCCCAGCAACAGTTGCCTCCTGGCCCTGAGCCCCAGCGCCAGCAGCAGTTGCCTCTTAATCCCAAGCCCAAGTGTCCTCCTGGTCCTGAGCCCCACCGCAAGCCCCAGCTGCCTCCTGGTCCCAAGCCCCAGCTGCCTCCTGGCCCTGAGCCCCAGCGCCAGCAGCAGTTGCCTCTTAATCCCAAGCCCCAGTGTCCTCCTAGTCCCAAGCCCCAGCGTCTTCCTGAGCCCCAGCAGCAGTTGCCTCCTGGCCCTGAGCCCCACCAGCGCCAGCAGCAGTTGCCTCTTAGTCCCAAGCCCCAGCTGCCACCTGGTCCTGAGTCCCAGCGCCAGCAGCAGTTGCCTCTTTGTCCCAAGCCCCTGGGTCCTCCTGGTCCTGAGCCCCAGCAGCAGTCGGCTCTTGACCCTGAGCCCCAGCCCCAGCAGCAGTTGCCTCCTGACCCTGAGCCCCAGCAGCAGTTGCCTCCCGGCCCTGAGCCCCAGCCTCAGCAGCAGTTGCCTCCTGGGCCCAAGCCCCAACGGTCTCCTGGCCGCAAGCGCCGGCTACCGGCCCCACAGCTTTCCGCTGGGAGAAAGTCCCTTAGTCCGCTGTCTCCCCACTCCCCGGCTCCGCCACTTCCCTGGGTGATTGACAGCATCCCGGCGTACTCGGTCAGACGCCTCCTGGATGTGCGTCGTCGCGGCCGACGAAACCAGTCTCCGGTAGGCTTGGAGGGCTACGGACCTGGGGAGCAAGCCTGTTTTTTTTTTGTTTTTTTTGGAGTCGCTTCCTGGACCCCTCCCTAACCCGGGATTCCCACCACCAGCACCCTCCCCCGTCGTGCGTACGCCTGGAGGCGTCCGTAGAGGGGGGGGGGGGGGGGGTACTGTAACGTGACCCTCTGTTTCTGTCCAATTCCGCCATCTGGTGGCACCCAGCCTCCATTACACCTCGTGCTCCCGTCATTAATTAACCACGTGCACTCCGGTCTAGACTCCTGCCAACAATCACCAATCACCCCCTCTGTACTTAAGCACTGGCTCCCCACAGAGCCAGTGCTAGTTCGTTAGTTGTATACCTCTCGTGGTAACTACGTCCCCGTCACTTCTTGTTCCTGTTTACGGGTCCCACTCCCGTTCTTGTTACGGGTTCCGCTCCCGTTCCTGTTCCTGCTCTCGTTCCTGTTCCTCGTTCCCGCTCCCCGTTCCTGTTCCTAGTTCCTGCCTGCCTGACTCCCCGCCTGCCTACTGCCTGCTGGACTACCCGCCTGCCTTGCCCTTGCCTGTACCTTGGACAATAAATCCCTTTTCAACCCGCACCCTTTTGGTTTCCGTGTCTTGCGTTTGGGTCCTAGTTCAAAACCTTAACAAGTTGAGGTGCACATTAGACCTGATACACCCAGATCTAAAGATTAAAGTGGAGGCTAAACAAGCAGGACAGAAAACATACCATGACAGACACACAAAAGATCGCAGTTTTGTTGTCGGAGACTTAGTGTATACCAAGAATTTTGGGTATGGCCCTAAATAGATGCTGGTTCAGGAGATCACAGGGCCAGTATCATACACTGTATTATTGGGGAATGGTTGAGTGGTACGTCGGCATGTTGACCAGCTGTTCAGCAGGCAGGAAAATGACGGTTCAGAGCCAATGACAGACAAAACAGACGAGGACGACTACATAGAGCTCAGTCCACCAGACAGTGAGGTGCCACAGGACACATGTATACCACTGCCACAAACAGACAATGCACCTGTTACTGAGGAAATCAACAGACCTGGTGGTTCACCTAAAGTGGAATTGCGACGCTCTCAAAGAACTAGAAAATCCCCAGTTCATTTTGGAGAGTTTGGGAGGTAAAGGAGATTCCTTCTCATGGGCTAGAATGCGCCCTTATCTCCTTTAGGAAGTAAGGTAGTCTACCCTTGCTTCAAACAAAGACATTATGTGAGTGTATATGAAAAGAAAAAGACATGGGACACTCATGTTCAAACGGTTGCTTACAAGTTGAATTGTTATCGTTATGGTTACTGTCATTGAAAAGGGCATATTTTACATAGTAGTGTTTAATCTGAAAATGTTTAACTAACCAGGTTAGTTCAGATTTAAGGGGGGAGGAATGTTGTAGAGTGGGATACTTACATATGACCACTAGGGACAGTAGTGCAATTGTTAGGCAGTAACCTACCGCTCTCTCCCCTGGGTTAGCAGATGATGTATGGTCGCGATCAATCATGTCATCAGTCATGAGCAAAGTCTGTGGCAGTCGAGTTACTAGTTAGTATTTCCAATATACTACATTACTAATCAAAGATTACAATGACCAAAAAATATGTGAGGGAATCATATTCAAACACTGCAATTGCAGTTTTTTTTACTAACAAAGACCACGCCATTGGGAAGCTTAATGTTTAATTTATTAAGAAAGAACAAGGAAATGCTTGAAAAAAGATAGACAAACAGATTTATGTTTGGGAAGTAAACTGCCAACCCCAAAAATATGAAAAGGAACATCAGTAGCCAAGCTTCAACATCCGGCAACCCCTAAACAACTCCAAAGGTGCTTTCAAACGAATTCATTGTTGGAATGGAAACTTTTGGACTAACCATTGCTCCTACAAGTGCTCCAGAACCCAGGCAACATCACTGCTCCTCCACCTGCCAACATCCAGCGCACAGCCAAGACCACTGCTCCTCCACCTGCCAGCACATATATTCCATATGATTATTATATATTGTAACGGTTCTAGGTTGCGCAGTTGGACGTGCAGTGTGCTAATGTTGTGATTGGGTGCTCAGTAGGAGGAACGGGCCTGGGGAGGTGAGATACGGGTAGGAGAGAGAGAGAGAGCGGGAGACTGTTAGGTGACAGAGAAGTTCATGTTCTATTTCATGTAGGCTACGCCTTCTAGGCTTCGCCTTATGGGCTTGTCCCGTGCGTACACTCGCGTGCACTGAACGTTTTTCAGCAATGCACCAATCAACGTGGGCACCGCCCACTCTTCCCATGACACCGTGTATATAACGAGGCGCACAACTGCGTTCGTCCGCTTTTTTATTTGGAAAATTGGAATTAACCATGATGACTTCATGCAGCAGCGGCGTGGCGGAGCCAGCGGAGGTACGGCCCTTTTCAGGGCCTCTCTGCTCCTCTTGCCCGGCTTTCCTCTCTCCGGACGACGGGCACGTTTATGTGCTTCCATTGCCTCGGTGCGGAGCACGCCATGGCAACCTTTTCTGGCTCCGGTTTCTGCGCCGCCTGTACCACCCTACCTCAAGAGTGCTCCTCTCGAGGCGCCTGTTCTTTTCCCCGTTGGTGGAGCTTGCGGACGCCGTCGATATTTTCGACGCCGTGGCGGCACCGGGGGAGGACGAGGACTACGACCTCGACGTGGACTCCGCGTCGGGGACTTCCTCACGGCCTTCGGGGGTTTTGCCCCCGGAGAAGTCGCACCGTTTCGCCAACCTGTTCGGCGAAATCATGGGCGAGGCAGCGGCCATCAAGGGCATCGCCATGCCACCTCCACCTCCCTCCCCGGAACTGGACGATATGCAGGGGGACTATTTTAGACCTCCTTCCTCGACCAGACGGCCTACCCTATGCCCTCTGTTCCCACCCGTCCAGCGGTATCTTACCGCGGCGTCCTCCCTTAAGGCCCCGGTGAAGATGTTCACCGATTCCACTAGGGTGGAGGGGTGGTCCGCCACACAGGCAAGGGGGATCCCTCGCCTGGAGCCTCCCTTGGCAGAACTCTTCTGTCCGGGTGCCGGATGGCATCCGAACGAGAAGCCGCTGCCCCCCGACCGCCTTCTCAAGCAGCTCGCTGCCTTGGTGGACAGATCTTTTGTGTGCGCCTCACAAGCTGCACTGTGCTGCAGTCGCTCAAAACATCGGAAGCGGGACAACCAATGGATGCGCTGGAATCATTGTCTCAAACTAGGACGTCAATGAGTGACTAGAGTCGAGGCAGCCCCACAGAACGATAGCTATGTTATTATAACTCTAGTTCTATGATTGTAGGCATAGCCGTCTAGGTTTCACCTTATGGGCTTGTCCCATGCGCGCACTCGCATGCACTGAAAATTTCAACAATGTACCAATCAAGGTGGGCCCCGCCCACATTCCCCACGGCACTGTGTACATAATGCGGTGCACAGCAGCGTTCGTCCTCCACGCTATTCTTTCAGCATTCGGAGAGTACAGCAGGTGGGAAACTAGACGGCTAAGCCTACAATCATAGAACTAAACCGAGCATCTAAATCGAGCTTCTAAATCGGCTTAACAAAAGCAACGAAGAAGCTCTAGCTTGCCGGTGAACACACCGAATGTGCAACGCTGGCAACGAATGCACGTGACGATAGACTAAAGGTCCACACAAGCACACGAATTCACACATAATCGTCTCAATAAACGCAAAGTGTATAAGAGACAAGGGCAACATATCCATTATAAATGGTTAGAGGACAGGATATTAAGACGACAGTTACGAACCGTAACCAAAACCAGAATAACCGGTCACTCATAATCCCAGTGTAACGCTGGGACGCCACCATGAGGCGTAGCCTAGACGGCGTAGCCCACATGAAACAGATAGCGACAAAGAGCAGCTAATTCGGTGTAACAACGCAGCGAAGAAGCTCTAGTTTGCCGGAGAACACACCAAGTGTGCAACACTGGCAACAACCGTATGCAACGATGGACTAAAAGTCCACACAAAGCACGCACAACTTTCTTCATAATCGCAAAGCGTATAAGAGACAGGGGTAGCGTACTCATAATTAATGGTAGAGGACAGGTTATTACAACGCCGGTTACAATCTGTAACCAAAGCAAGAATAACCGGTCACTCTTAATCAGCAGGGTGACAGCAGAGATAGGCTTAATCGAAGAGCAACGTTACGAATCGTAACAACTCTGAGAGACAAGCCTATATCCAAGCCGTAGAAGGGGCCCCCGACTCCAACACAGAGTGACCCCTGGACATGTAAAAACAGATAAAAAGGGCCGGGGGAAGACTATGACGCAGTTGCGCAAATGTCCTCACCGAAAAAACACCCTTGAGTAGAGCCGTCGAAGCGGTCATACTCCATGTAGAGTGGGCTCTGAGTACGGCCCTTGGCAGCGTCGCTAAAAACACACAAAAACTGTTGTGTAGAACGGAACGCGGCCGAGCATTTCACGTACATAGCCAGTACCCACACTGGGCACAGGAGATGCAACTCCGCCTCTGCCTCACTAGAATGAGGCAGGGGGTGAAAAACCTCAAGCACAATATCCCTCGACCAAAAAGAACTGTTGATGTTCTAGGGGAGGAACGCAGGATGGGGCCTAAGCAGCGCGATGGAGCTGTCCTTTAAAGTGACAAGCAGCTCGGGCTGACAGACAGAGCGGCCAACTCACCAGCGAGTTTGGCAGAAACCAAAACCAAGAAAAGCGTTGTCTTAAAGCTAGAGTATCCAAAGGGGCTTGAGACAGAGGCTCGAAAGGGTCCCTGGATAACACACACAACACGGTGGGAAAAACCCAACGCGGTGTAATTACGAGAGAAAACAGGCTTAACGCGTCTAGCCCCACGCAAGAAACTCTTGACCAGTGGGTGACTGACTGAAAAACCGGTAACCATCATAGCCTGCGTGGCCAGCCGAAACGGCTGCCGCATAGACTTGATAGTGGACAAAGCCAAACCTTTTTCCAGTGTCAGCACTGTAGGAAAACAAGCACGCTTCCGACCTCACAGAGAAATGGGACAGCGTCGTTGCTGTCACACTACTTAGAGAAAAAAAAAACTTTGCTGCATAGAGGGAGGAAGTGGAAGGCACACAGGCATTCTGGATAGTGTTGATAACCGCTGGCAGACTCTGCCCTGCAGGATAAACCTCTCAGAAGCCGAACCAACAGCCGTCCCGACACGTAGGGCGGGTGGTGCACTGCACTGGTCTAGCCGGCACCAGCCATGGCGCCATGCACGAGAGCGCCGCTAGCTCTGGGAATCACAGAGCTGAACGGCTCTCCGGGGCCACCAAAATGAGGGACAGTTCCTCCTGTCTGATCCGCTCCAACAGAGGATGGATCAGTAGAAGCAGCGGGAACGCAAACAGGAGAGCCCACGGCCAAGGTGTGTGCGCCATCGTGTCCACCCCCAACGGGGGAAGATCCTGAGGGCTGAGAGAGAACCACAACCTGCAATGGGTGTTCTCTCTGGAAGCGAAAAAGGTCCACCTGAGCCGTTCCGAACCTCTGCCAGATCAGTCTGACAATGTTGGGATTTAACCGCCCCTCGTCTCGGAGGGGACCACCGCGAGACATGAGGTCCGCCCTGAAGTTCTGGGCACCCGCGATAGGTGGGGCTCTTAGGCTGAGCAGATTCTGATGAACCCAAAGCCAGAGCTCGACCGCTGCTCGGGGGAGAGCAGAGGAGCGCACTCCCCCGTTTATTAATGTAAGCCGCTGCTGGCACGCTGTCTGTTCTGATCGGAACGTGGCGGCCGCGCACCAGGTGAGAAAAAAGTAAAACCGCTTTCCTCACCATGGCGAGTTCTAGCACACACTTATGTGTGCAGTGGGGAGCGTCGGCAACTCACCTCCGATCAGTGTCTGGCTATCAGAAGAGCACCCTGAGCTTGTGTCGCCTGGGATCCAACCTCTGGCGAGCAAGCCACCGCTGTAGTCTGCGCATAAAGAGCAGACCCAGGGAACAGCAGTTGGGGCAGCTGTCATCAGCCCTAACAGGTGCATGATAGACCGCAGAGCGCCAACAGGAACGCATCTCACCGAGGAGGCGAGAGCCTCGCTGTCATCATGGCCGAGTCTAGGCAAAGCCCCAAGTATACCTACCCCCTACTCCCAGCCGACGGCTGGGGAGTGGGGAGCTCTTTTCCCAGTTGATGGCGAAACCCAAGGAAGAGAGGTGATTTATCACCGTCATGGTGTGTCTTCTCGCAGCTTCCTTTGAGCAGTGCCATCTCCACACACTATGAAAAGGTGCGCGGGGCCAGAGAGTTACTGTTATACATACGCCACACACATGAAGGCAAGCAGGGAAAGCACCTGTGAGCCTTGAGATTTGTTTTCTTTGACTGTGACTCTGTGGCAATTTGCTGGTTATTTTGTGTTGTCTACCATGTGCCTACTTCTGTTGTGCCCCTGTCTCCGCCCCTCACCTGAACACCATGCCATTATCTGTTTCCCGCCTTTTTCCTGCTCACCTGTTTGTCATTGTGCTAATCACTAAACCTATTTATGTCCTGTGTTTTCAGTGCCATGTTGTCCGATTGTTCTTATGTTTGCTCTTAGCTTACTTAGTCAGTTCACTCTGCCCTGTATCCTGCCTGCCTGCCTGCCTGCCTGCCTGCCTGCCTGCCTGCCTGCCTGCCTGCCTGCCTGTTTTATTCCAGCCTTTTTTTGGGATTTGCCTACGGTTTTGACCCTTGCCTGCCCCATGACTGCTCTTGACCTGGATTTTTTCTTTGTGTTTTTGCACTCCTCCTGAGAAACAGGAGTTAATTTTTGTTATTGTTTGAGCTGAAGCCTTGCCCTGCCTCAAATAAATCTTTTGGACTTACTCTGCTTTTGGGATCATGTTTTGCGCAATCCTGACAATCTCACTGCTCTGTAACTGTAATGTTTAAGATGTTCTTTACGCTGTAATCTACTGAGAATTCGGAGAAGGAGGATAAGTGCATGCTCAGTTAATGGGGAACTGGTGTGGGGGATACGGGAGGTGTCTAATTTGTAGGCCTGATGCATAGGGTGTTGTGAATGGTCAGTGCATGTAGGGGGAATCCACACATTTTGGAGATATAACCTGAAGCCTGATTCCAGAACAGGATTTCTGTGCAAACCAATTCAGGTTTTGTTTTTACTTGTTTACAAGTGATAAAGTCTTTATCTTTGAAACTTTGGCTTTCTCGACCTCTCAGTTTGTTAAATGTTTTTCCACCACAACGTCAATGAGCTACGCCAAGTGATAGGACTTGTGAACTATCTGGGCTAATTCTTGCTTGGCCATGCTGCACCCAATCACAAAACGTAAAAAAAAATAGACAATCTGGGTCTGGGGTGAGCCACAAGAGCAGGCGTTCTGCAGGGTCAAAGCTATGTTAGTATCATCTAAACTTGTCAGAGAGAAAGGTTGGAAAACTCCAAGCCAAGGTGATAACTAAATCTCTTGAGCCCAGATCCTACATGATCAAAACCGACACTGGAACAGTCACACATCACAACCGGAGACATCTTCAGGCTTCAGTGTCCCCTTCCGCAGAGACACCACTCTCAATCAGCTATGGAGTTCGCCAATTTCCAGGAGAGACCAGCCCTAAGGCCCAGGCTGTGACCCAACTATCTACATGTGCCTCGACAAGGTCTACTGCACAGCCTACAACCCTTAGGGCTGTGACACTGACTTTGAGGGGTCGAGAGGTCAAACCCCCTCTCAGGTTCATAGAGACTTGAAAGAAAAGATACACAGATACAAAGACTTGTATGAGCAAAGTAAGAAAAAAAAGACTTTATTTGAATAGGGGGGAGAAAACAGGAGACTGTTGATTTGTTATAGGAACAGCAACAGTTCAAGGGCAGAATAATCCCAATGTTGCTGCGGACCGAGGGCAGTCTACCCTGAAGTCCTAGTTTATTATTAACAAATATTTTGTGTGATCCGGTACATACGATTCGTATCTGTGAGTAGATCGTTCATTTCGTTCATTCGTTCTTGGATTTGCACATGCGCATTACTTCTATAATCCGGTACGTACGATCCGTGATGCAAAGTTCAGATATTTTTTTGGACCCAACAAAAGCTTGTGTGCAATTGCGGAATGTGAATTTGTGTTCGTAGATTTCACCCCAATTTGTTTCCAAATTAGTAACTGTTAGTGGACTGAACAGGTTATCTGAAAAGCGATTACATCAATAGCATCATCCCATGGTCCTACTTCCACAGCATGTGATAGACCATACATATGTAATTAGGGTGTCAAGGACGAAGTCCAAGACAACCTCTTTATTGCTGGTTTTATTATTATTATTATTATATAACGGAAAATCGACTTACACAGCCTAAACCGCTTAATAACTTTTGATAAAAACTTGCTACAGCTGTAGAGGAGGACTACAGAAGATCTGTTTGAAGAAATTGCACTGATTGGCCCAAAGGTGGCGCTATTGCAATCGTCCAAAATAGGCAAATCATATCTCCAGACTACTTTGACCTACAGTCATGAAACTTTGGTCATATATGCATCTTCTCATGCTGAACAAATATGCCTCAAGAACCTATGACTTCCGCCATGATAGATTTTCCGCCATTTTGAATTTTGTGAAAAAATTAAAAAAATAGAAAAGTCCTAGGTTTTTTGAGATACACAGAAATCCTTGGGCACACATAATCTTTGGACCAATATCTTTAATATGAGTTCAGTAAAAGTCTGTGCAATAAAGCATAAGGCCCCCAGGAGCTATTAACTTTGAAAGAAGGTGTGGCTTAACAACGCCGAACACAAAAATGCTTATATCGACATCAAGGTGGAGTCCTATGATCTTGGCTCCAATACAAACGTTGTTCAAGATTAAACAACATGGTACCCATGTTTTTTCAATTGGGGCGTGGCATAAAAAAGGGCGTGGCTTGTGACTAATATGACCACAGTTCCTAGAGGAAGTGTTGGATTTGAGCGGGATCAACTGTCACACAATCAGGATTATAAACCTCAAATGCTTAAATAAGATATAAGTTGATTGACAAAACAACATGGCCGCCAGACGAAAAAAACAGAAAAATTTATTTAAATGCTTTTTTCTACATCAAGGAAGACTCCTATGATCTTAAGTAAAATTGATGAGTTGTTGGGCATGAAATTCTGAATAAGATGACGTTTTCACTTTTTCAATTTTCCTGAAACAACATGGCCGCAAGAGGCTAACAACGGTCCAAATGGACGTAAATGCGTTTTTCGACATCAGTATGGATTCTTATGATCTTGTGTCCAATATAAAAGTTGTTGGCCATGAAATTCTGAACAAGATTACTTTTTGTGATTTTAATTTTGGTAAAACAACATGGCCGCCAGACGAAAAAAATGAAAAATTGATTAAAATGCTTTTGTCGATATCAGGATGGATTCCTATGATCTTAAGTCCAATACAAAAGTTGTTGGGCATGGAATTTTGAACAAGATGACGTTTTCAAATCTTCAATTTGGACGAAACAACGTGGCCGCCAGAGGCTAAAAACGGTCAGAATGGACGTAAATGCGTTGTTCGACATCAGGATGGATTCCTATGATCTTGTGTCCAATACAAAAGTTGTTGGGCATGGAATTCTGAACAAGAGTACATTTTCTGATTTTAATTTTGGTAAAACAAAATTGCCGCCAGAGACAAAAAACCGTCAGAATGGGCTTAAAATGCCTTTTCAAAACTCTATATAGACTCCTCAAGACTCCTCAAGACTCCTCAAGATGTTGAGTATAATAGAAAAGTTGTTCAGCATGAAATTCCGAACAAGATAGATATCTCACTTTTCAAATTATGCCCAAAAACATGGCTGCCAGAGGCTCAAAACGGTGAGAATGCCTTGGTTCCAATCCCATTGAACCACTCTTACTATCATTATCTTCATACTGTATGACAATATATAAAACTTTTCTCTCACTTCATTATCTTCATACTATATGACAATATATAATACTTCCTTGATTTAAACCAAAAACAATACTTGTGTGTGTGTGTGTGTGTGTGTGTGTGTGTGTCTGAAGCTGTCATTACATTAAAAACAATCCATTTACTATCATTATCTTCATACTGTATGACAATATATAATCCTTCCTTGATTCAAACCTAAAACAATACTTGTGTGTGTGTGTGTGTGTGTGTGTGTGTCTGAAGCTGTCACTACATTAAAAACAATCCATTTACTATCATTATCTTCATACTGTATGACAATATATAATACTTTTGTCTCACTTTTCTAAACAGTGTTTGATCCTAAACCTTAAACCTAAAGTGTGTGTGTGTCTGAAGCTGTCATTACATTAAAAACAATCCATTACAGTGTTTGATCAAAGTAAACCTAAAGTGTGTGCGTGTCTGAAGCTGTCATTACATTAAAAACAATCCATTTACTATCATTATCTTCATACTGTATGACAATATATAATAATTTTCTCTCACTTTTCTAAACAGTGTTTGATCAAAGTAAAGCTTCTTCCTTGATTTAAACCAAAAACAATACAGTACAATGTACAGTCCATAAGCACTGACCTAACTGTTTGCAATGTTGATGCAATGCACTTGCCACTTTTGTGTGTGTGTGTGTGTGTGTGTGTAAATGCTATGCCAGTTATGATTCTATTTTAAAGTGTTAAACGAGCGTAACTGCTGAACCCTGACTTTGATACACTTTCATAAAACATTGAAGGCTAATCACCACAATTAAGCTGAGGCTATTCCAACCTTATCAACTGTATAACATCTGTAAAAGTCTCACTGGTCTGCCTTGTCTGCATAAGCCTTTGACACCCGTTAATCGCTGCTTGTTTATATTAAAATGTATTCACATTTAAATTGATGACATTAGGTAGGTTAACCAGACCAATTCATAAATGTGTATTCGTCTGGAACCCCTCAAGATTTTCCTAATTTACGACAAACTGCATCTTTCTTGACTTGCAAAAGATGTTACTGAACACCAAGAATAAAAGATGTAAAATAAAAGACATTAACATAATTGACCACCAAAATGGCTTAAAGAATGCCATCTTCAAAAGATGTAAAAAACAGAGATTTTAACGACTAAAAATATGCGTTTTACAGCGCAGTAAAATACAACGGTGTAAAATGTGGTTTTATGAAGTCTTAAACACAGAATTGTACATTTATTTTATACACGCCTACAATGATGCATAGTGGTAACCATTGTGGCTTTACATAGCCTGCACACACACACAAACAATACAGACAGAGTCTGTATTGTATTGTACAGACAATGCACACAATCTATTGCAATAGACTAGAATAAAAATACAATATAATAGAATATAACACACGCTATTCTAGAAATTATTTCAAATGGCACTTTAAAGGCTTAGCTTTACGAGAGCATCATTACATATTTGAATTAGTTGTTAATTGATAGTTGTATGTGTTAGTTCTGTTCTGCTCTGTGTAAGATACATTGACTCATGAGCCCAACACCTGTGTAAGATACATTGAACCATGAGCACAAAAAAAGAAGCCCAGTGAGACCATCCTGATACTCACATTTGTGTTTTGCAATATTTGCAGAGAGAAACAGAATGTGATGTCGCAAGATCGGGATGATCTCCCAAGGTAACACACAAACCATCTGGTGTTGTGTCTGAAAACAACATGGATATGCATTTGCTCCAATCATGAATGTATGGTTTGAAGATATAATTAAATGTACCTTATAAATCCCAGATGGGACATTCTGTGAATTGTTCGGGAATAGGTGAATATATTAAATAAAGTAACCTAGATTATAGAACAGTAAGTAGGGTAGAATAAAGAAAACCTGAGTACATTTAGAGTAGAATAGACTAGTAGTACACTAGAGATGACCATTAGAGTAGACTAGAGGAGAGGTGAGTATGACAGTTCAATAACCTTATGGAAAAGAGCTTTACAGCTGCCAGTAATAAACACACACATTGACAGATAATACAGCCATATAACAATAACATGCTAGGAAGAGGAAAGGTCACTGGGAGAATTCAAGCAGCCCTTGTCGTGGATAAACGCTACACTTTAACAAAATAAGAGAGGTAGAGAAAGCCACAACACCCTATGCATCGGGCCTAGAAATTAGGCACCTCCACTGTGTCCCCAAACACAGTTAACTGAATTAACTGAACATGCACCTATCCTCCTTCTCCGGATTCTCAGTAGAAGAACTGACATTTTAAACCTAACAGTTATCTCAGATGTAGAGCAGTGTGGTACGCTGTGATCAAACTCCACTCCACTGATATAAAACAGACATAATAAACCATGTGTTTATGAGATGAAATTGTCTGTCAACTATCACTGGCTTGAGGTAGTTTACATGTTACATGTGTCAAAGAAAACAAATCCCTATACCACATACATGAGTTAACGTAGAGATGTGACATGGATGAGCACAATGAAAATCACTTCTACTAAGACAATAATGCATACATGCAAACATGCATTCAAACAATTGACAACAATACCACTGTATGTGATTTTGGAATACATTCATAAAGCAGGCAATGTTAGACTCCTTAACATAAGAGAGAAAAAGTGTTCAGCTAGTGCAGTGGTGTCAAACTCAATCACAGATGGGGCCAGATAAAAAACGCTGGGTCCATGTCCCGGGCCAAACAGAGTCGATATTTATTGAAAATAAGAACATGTTTTTTTCAGATGTATTATCACAAATTAACCGAACTTCTCCAAAAGCACCTAAGAGAATTCAGAACAAACCAAGCTTACAAATCTAACAATGTAATGAGATCAAATTTCAAATAAGACATATCAGTGGCATTCTTTTTTTTGTGTTCCTCTGTCAGGAGTTATTTCTAATGAAAATGTTTTTGGTAGTAATAATAATAACAACTTATTTCATTGAAAATGTGTAAATATTTCAGACATAACTATTAACAGTATTCCTTGTGATTACAGGAGAAAAATGCAAAAACATTTAAGTACATTTTGCTCTGATGCACATTAGCCCAAGCCAGATGCTTGGCATCTTTTCTTAGCTGCAAGTTCATCAATGTCTGGAGTCAGGCTCTTAGCTGTGGCAATTCTCAGGATGGAATGAAGGTGTCCATCACTGAGACGACTCCTGTGTGATGTTTTGTTCATCTTCATCACAGAGAAAAGTTGCTCACACAGGTATGTGCTACCAAACATGCAAACATTTGAGCAGCTTGTAGGCGGAGTTGTGGCATTTGAGACAGAGTTGAGACATACTTCGCCTTAAGTGTGTCACTACATTGCAGGTCGAGCAGCTCCATTTGGATGTTCATAGGTGCTTTTTCCACGTCAACCGCAAATGGATTACTGAGAAGTTCAAACGTAGTTTTCTGAGCTTCAAAGTCGGCAAATCGCCGTGTGAACTCGGTACTAAGTATGCCCAGTTTTTCAGCAAAATGTGCACTTGGAAAAATAGCGGCAGGAACCTTGTGCGTCATCGACAAGCAGCACGGAAAGTGACCCTAGTTTCCTTCCAACATATGCGTCTCCCACAGACGCAGCTTGGCTTTAAAAGCTCTCACTGCAGCATGCATGTCTGTGATCACACGGTCCCGTCCCTGAAGCTGGAGGTTTAGCGCATTCAGATGGTTCGTTATATCACACAGAAATGTCAGCTCACACAGCCAATTTTCATCATGGACCTCTGTGGTGTCTTTCCCTTTGCTTTCCATAAACTGACAGATATCCTCACGCAACTCGAAATATCTGTTGAGCACTTTCCCTCGACTTAGCCAGCGCACCTCTGTGTGATAGGGGATGTCACCATTTTTAGAATCGATCTCCTCCAGAAAAGTCTTAAACTGGCAGTGGTTTAAACCTTTGGCTCTTATAAAGTTAACAGTCTGTGTCACGGTGCTCATCACAATTTTAGCGCTTTGCCGCACAATGTTTCTTGGTGTATAATGCAGTGGTAAACTGTCAGCTCACCTGTGCAATTGTCCTCCCGCATCTTATCCCGCATTCTGCCCACTAATCCACTCTTTCTACCGCACATTGCAGGCGCTCCATCTGTTGTCAGTCCTACCAGTTTGTCCCAAGGCAGCTTCATTTCATTTACACAATTAGATACTTCTTAAAATACGTATTTTCCCGTCGTTGTGCCGTGCATTGATTTAATTCCCAAAAGTTCCTCAGTAGGACGTGTAGGACGTAGGACTAGTAAGTCAGAGTCCACTCCACGGATGAAAATTGACAACCGGGCAGTATCTGTTGTGTCGCTGCTCTCATCCACAGCAAGGCAATAAGCAATGAAATCGCTTCCTTTATCCATCAGCTGATTTTGTATGTTGGTAGCAAGCTCACATGTCCGGTCAGCAACGGTGTTTCTGGTAAGGCTTACATTAAAAACTGCTTGCTTTTGGTCAGGACACATGACTTCGCACACTTTAATCATGCATCGCTTCACAAACTCTCCCTCAGTAAATGGCCGGGCCGATTGAGCTATTTCTTCAACCACAATAAAACTAGCTTTAACGGCAGCCTCACTTTGAGATTTAGCTTTTTTTAACATAGCCTGCTGTGACACCAGACTTTTTTTCAACTCTTCTACCTTCTGCTGTGTGTCCAGCTCCTTGTACCCGTTCCCGTGTTTCGTTTCATAGGGTCGTCTTATGTTGTATTCTTTAGTTACAGCCACAACAGCTCCACACACAAGACAAACAGGTCTACCCCTTGTGTTAGTGAACAGAAACTCTGCCTCCCATCTGTCTTGAAAGCCCCTGTTTTCAAAGTCCACCTTTCGTTTGGCCATTTTTGGGAGGGCTAGAGTTAGCTTAAAGTTGATCCGAAGTGACAGGATGAGAGTGAAACTGAAGAGCTTGTCAATAAAGGGGCTTGCCGCCGTTGATTGATGTCTCAACCAATAGCTGGCACCAGTTATTGCAGTGCAGTCTAGGATTTGTAGTATTAATGATGTGCGTGCTATTTACTGGTGGGCCAATTCTGATAGACATAAAATATTATCTCGCGGGCCGGATACAATTGTCCAGCGGGCCGGATGTGGCCAGCGGGCCTTGAGTTTTACATGTCTGCTCTACACGACACAGAACTGCTGGGATTTTTGGAAATCGACATAAAAATAAGGAGATAAAGAAGCCAGAAAAATATGGGGAATTTTGTTTGTAAACGTTTTCAATGTTTGATTCAATATTACACCGAAAGACTGTAGTGCATTTATGAAGATGTATTGCCGAAAAGATAAACAACGTGCAAATGTTTCCTCCGCCTGCTTCATCTGATACCGACTCTTTCAAACGTTTTACATATCTATTATCCTTTGTCCGAAACACTGTTGAAACGTCACAGTGGCAGGAACTGATGATGAGTCAGACTTTGGATGTGCCGGTGCATCAGTGGTTGAAGCGTTGTCCGGAGACAATCCCCAATAACCGCTTTCATCACGGTCACATACTCTTGGTGTATTGTGTTCTTGTGGATGTCATAGCTTTACAACTCGAGAATCGTGATACTATTGATATTGATGATGCATTATCTGAATTGCATGCGTGTGTTATTGAAAATGGTGGTCTGACCATGTTGATGGGGCTTATTTGCCTGTTCTAAGTATTTTATACCATTATAATCTTTGTATTTCTTATTTACCATTTGTATATTTTATGAACTTGTCTTTGATTTTTCTTCTTTCCCATATTTAAGAGTTCTTACTAAACCATACTCAAGTAAACTTATATTTAATCTTATACTCTACCATGTGTACAGTCATTCTCTTTTAGAACGAACACGCAACATGTCTGTTTCCATGAAAACACAGGATTTGCTAAGGAAGGTGTACGTGCTGTTAATGATGCATGATTAATAAATAACTTAATAGTTAATTCATGGTTTATTTGATTAGTACATTTATAAATTTCCTTATTGATGTAAAGGTTACAATTAATAAATGTGATGTAACGGGTTTACCGTTAGTCCATTGTTGGTGTTTTTTATGTTCCGTCCCGGAACTAACGTTCTCTGTCGTGGTTTCCACTGCGACGAAATTTGATAATGGGCTGCAATCTACGGTGAGCGGATCTAACGGCGCTCTGCTATTATGCAGTCGAAGTTATAGTTGTTGCCAGGCCAAGAAAAGAGCGTAAAGAGACTTTCAAGGAATTTAAGGATTCAATAACTTTGTAGCAATGTCCACTACTACACGCCACCTAGGTGGCTTTTCTCACTCCACCTAGGTGACTTTCCTCGGGCTCCTCCAAACCAATGGACACAGGGTGGTGATGTTGAAAATCCGGTTTATTGTAATGGTTGCATATAATGAGGCATGCAGATGGTGCTTCATGCTACCATGCTGGAGAGCTCTCCCTGAGTGTGTGTGGTGGTGGCTGGATTAACCTGTGCACACTGATTGCTCAATGTGCAACAGGTGTGCAGCCCCACCCAGCCCCAGAGTCCAATCAGTCTGACTTGGGCCAGGTGAGGCTGCTTAAACCAGCCACCATCCACACACACTCCCACATACCCCCAACACCCAATTGAAGCCGGGGAGAATTCCCAGCTGAAATCTACTCCCCCCCCCCCTCCCCCTCCTCCACCCCCATCCAAAAAAGAAATACATAAACCGGACTCTGACCCAGGGTTACCATACCTAAAATAAACAACCGGACTCTGACCAGGGTTACCATACCTAAAATAAAAAAACAACCCCCAACCCCATAGTCCCCATACCTCCCCAGGGTGACACCCCAACCCACCCTCCCCCTCCATCCTGGAGACTCGGAGGCCTGGGCTGCTGCCTTGACTGGCGGAGGTGTCGGCGGACTTGGCGATTCCAGGGCTGTCTGGACGGGATGGCGGAGGAGTTGGTTGGGCAGCGGCGCTGGCCGGATGCTGGGGTGGCTAGCCGCAGACGGTTGCCCATGGCGGTTGCTGAGCTGCCTCCGCCAGGATCCACCGCGCCGTTAGGGAAAGGGATGGTGTTGGGAGAAGGCTGTCCGTTGTCGCTGCTGGGCCCAGTGCGCCCCTGGACAGCCTTCCTGTGTCCAACGCGGTCTGGAGAGGCCCCACATTGGGTGCCAGTGTAGCAATGTCCACTACTACACGCCACCTAGGTGGCTCCCATACTCCACCTAGGTGATTTTCCTCGGGCTCCTCCAAACCAATGGACACAGGGTGGTGATGTTGAAAATCCGGTTTATTGTAATGGTTGCATATAATGAGGCATGCAGATGGTGCTTCATGCTACCATGCCGGAGAGCTCTCCCTGAGTGTGTGTGGTGGTGGCAGGCTTAACCTGTGCACATTGATTGCTCAATGTGCAACAGGTGTGCAGCCCCACCCAGCCCCAGAGTCCAATCAGTCTGACTCGGGCCAGGTGAGGCTGCTTAAACCAGCCCCCATCCACACACACTCCCACAAACCTCTTTTCAAGATAAGCAGCCAACGAGGTATTTTGCTTAACTGTTTTGTTTATATTCGCGCCTTTTGTATTTTCGCGCCAAGCGCCATTTGTATTTTCTTTCAGTACTGTTTAATTTATCAACGTGTTTACTCTGTTACTGTGTCAAATATATAGGTATCATGGCGTGACGTGGATGCATCGAAGAAAGGAAGTGCAAGACAATAAACACCCATTTTAAAAGAACCAACCTGTGTCTGTTATCAGAGAGCTACAGAAGGTGTTTTATGACCCAAGTCACCCAGGCTCGTTTGGTGGGGTAGACAAATTACAGAAAGCTGTCAAAGATTACATGGGCATACATTTGAGAGTGCAAGAGGTCAAGAAGTGGTTATTGGGGCAAGACGCTTACACTTTACACAGAAGCGCACGTAAAGCATACCCTAGGAATCGTGTGTTTGTACCCCATAGCATGAATCAGTTTCAAGCCGATTTGTGTGACATGCAAGATCTGAGTAGCTACAACGATTTCATATACCTCTTGACCATCATAGATGTTTTTTCTATAAAAGCCTATGCGCATCCTTTAAAAAACAAGATGGGTGCTGAGGTAACCCGAGCCTTTATTTCCTTTTTTGAGGAAAGTGGAATTCCACTAAAAGTGCAGACAGATGCCGGGGGCGAGTTTTTCAACCATACTCTTGAAGAATTTATCCGGGCAATTCCCTCTGCAACGGAAAGCTCTACGTTTTAAATTTAAAACGGGGGATACAGCCGGGCGTTTGATAAAAGGTATTGTAGCAACCCTGCTTCTATTCGTCCAAGCACCACACAGGTTATTTTGATTAACTCCCTTTTCTTAATGGCAGACACACGTTATCGAACGCTATAACAATCGAACATGAACTTCTCTATCTCCCTAACCGTATCTCTCCTCCCAAGGCCCGCCCCCTCCTACTGAGCACCCAATCACAACATTAGCACAATGCACGTCCAACCACACAACCTAGAACCATTACACTGCACCCCCCTGAGAAAGTCCCTCGTCCCCGAGGGGGCAAACAAAGTTTTCAAGCCGGCTGGGAACCCACCTCCGCGGCCGCTGCCCCAGGCTATGGAGCGGCCGAACTGTCTGGAGAGGTCGGGTTCCTCTCTGGTGTGGCAGCAGGGGGCTGCGCGGGGGGGGGGGGGGGGGGGGGGGGGGGGGGGGCAGGGGAAGGGGGCTCAGAGTTCGGTGTGAGGGAAGCCCCACCCCTGTAGGGGGCATGCCTGTCCCTATGCAGCGCCACCTTTCTGCCTCTAGGTGGCAGCTGAACCTGGTAAACCACCTCCCCTATCCTTTCTAACACCCTACAGGGGCCCACCCAGTGGCAGTCCAGCTTAGAGCACCGTCCCTTCTTCCTGCGGGGTCTGTACACCCACACCAGCTCCCCAGCCTTAAAGTCCTGCCCGTTGGACTTCACATCGTAATTCCTCTTCTGTCTGATGCCAGCCCTCTCCACCTGATCCCATATGAAGGCGTGTGCAGACTCCAGGCGGTCCTGGAGCCTCCTGGCATACTCTCTCCCAGGGGCCACGGCAGGGGTGTCGGGTGGTCTACCAAATGCCATCTCCGCTGGTGTTCGCAGCTCCCGCCCCAGCATGAGCAGGGCTGGTGTGCAGGATGTGGAGTCGTGTACCGCAGACCTGTAGGCCATCAGTACAAGCGGAATGTGTGTGTCCCAGTCACGTTGGTGTTCAGCTGAGAGGATCGCAAGCTGTTGTGCGAGGGTTCGGTTGAACCTCTCAACAAGTCCATCGCTCTGAGGGTGCAGGGCTGTTGTCCGGGTATTGTGCATCCCCAGCCGCTCGCACATGGTGGCAAACACCGTTGACTCAAAATTGCGCCCCTGATCACTGTGAATAATATCTGGAGCGCCAAACATTGTGAACATCCCCTCAACCAGGGCGTCAACAACTGTCTCCGCCTCCTGGTCAGGGAGGACACAGGCCTCAGGCCATTTTGTGAAATAGTCCATTGCTACTAGTACATAGCGGTTCCCCTTGTCTGAGCGGGGAAAGGGCCCCATAATGTCTACAGCCACTCTCTCTATCGGTGCCCCCGCTGCCTGCTGCTGTAGCTGAGCGTGAGACTGGTCTAGGGGGCCCTTGTGTGCGGCGCATGCATCGCAGCGGCGACAAAAGTCCTCCACGTCTCTTTTGAACTGCCCCCAATAAAACCCCTGTCTGAGGCGGCGGAGCGTTTTAGAGACCCCAAACAACCTGCCACCTCTCCTCTCCGGTTGCCGGCTCCTTCCACACCCTCTGTAGCACGCCGTTTCTGACATGCAGTGCATCAAACTTGGCCCACAGTCCCTTGAATACCGGTGGGCGGCCAGTCACCTCCTCCCAGGGTGGTCGACTCTCCGACTCCACCCACTGCCGTGCAGGTTCCAGGTCCGCATCCTGAGCCTGCTGGGTCCTCCATTCTGCCACACCTACCACCTCCAGCGCCTGGGAGATCGGACAGCCCCAGTGTGAGTTGCAGCTCTCCTCCTCACACGGTTCTCTTTCCTGTGCCTCTCTCCGCTCGCAATGGCGGCAACCGCCAGATGCACAGGGCCGGCGAGACAGGGCTAACCCTAACCCTAACCCTAGTGTGGCGGGCCCCGGCTCTGTGCACGACTGTGAAGGGGTACAACTGGAGTTCTTCCAACCAGCGGGCGATCTGTCCCTCCGGCTCCCTGAAGGACATTAACCACTGGAGGGCGGCGTGGTCAGTTCTGACGGTGAAGGGCCGGCTGCACAGGTAGTACTTAAAATGTCTTATCGCCATCACGACAGCGAGCAACTCTCGCCAAGTGATGCAATAGCGCTGCTCAGCTTTGTTAAGGACTTGCTAAACGCCACCACCCTCTCTCCATCCGGCCCTACCTGAGCCAAGACAGGGCCCATGCCAACATTGCTGGCATCTGTGTCGACCACAAATGGTAATATGGGGTCGGGTGCGGCCAGGATAGGGGCTGTTATCAGCGCCTCTTGTAGATAGGTGAAGGCCTGTTGACAGTCCTCTGTCCATGAAAAATTAGTATCTTTCTGTAGAAGGCGATACAGAGGGGCGGCTGTGCAGGAGAAACCACGCACAAACTTCCTGTAGTAAGAAGCAAGGCTGTGGGAGTGTGTGTGGATGGTGGCTGGTTTAAGCAGCCTCACCTGGCCCGAGTCAGACTGATTGGACTCTGGGGCTGGGTGGGGCTGCACACCTGTTGCACATTGAGAAATCAGTGTGCACAGGTTAAACCAGCCACCACCACACACATTCGGGGAGAGCTCTCCGGCATGACAGCACCATCTGCATGCTTCATTCAATGCAACCTTAACAATAAACCGGTTTTCAACATCACCACCCTGTGTCCAATTGGTTTGGAGGAGCCCGAGGAAAGTCACCTAGGTGGAGTATGGGAGCCACCTAGGTTGCGTGTAGCGTGGACATTGCTACAAAGGCCCAGGAAGCTCCTCAGCTGCGCCTGGTCGGCAGATGTTGGCCAGTCTTTCACTGCCTGAATCTTTTCCTCGACAGTCCCAACTGTCAACCTTGTGTCCTAGAAATATCACATCCCTCCTCAAAAAGTGACACTTGTCTGGGTGTAACTTGAGGCCTGCCGCCATCACCCTCTGGAGCACCTTCCATAGTGCTCCAAGTGCCGCCTGGAACGAGCTTCCATGGACCAGGATTTCATCCAGGTACACAAGGCATTCCTGCCTAGGAATGTCAGCTAGCACCCTGTCCATCAGGCACTCGAACGTGGCAGGGGCGTTGCACAGACCAAAGCTGAGGACGCCGAACTGCTACAGACCCCCACCCGCATAGAAGGCCGTTTTCGGTCAAGCCTCCGGGGAGAGGGGCACCTGCCAGTACCCACTCCGCAGGTCCAGCGAGGAGAACCATGCCGAACCCGCCACCAGGTCCAAAGACTTATCAATCCGAGGGAGGGAGTCTTTATTGGTCACGCTGTTGAGGGGCCTGTAGTCCACGCAGAACCTCCATCTGGAGCTGCTCTTTTTGGGCACCATGACCACTGCTGCAGCCCACGGGCTCTCAGACTGTTCGAGAATCCCAGCCTTCTGCATCTCCTCCAGCGCCTTGTCTGCAGCCTCTTGCCGGGCCAGGGGAAGACGCCGGGGACGCATTTTGATAGGTTGTGCGTCACCGGTGTCTATCTTGTGCTGAACCAGGTGCGTCAGGCCCACCTCCACCTCATTGAGGGCAAACAGGTCCTTGAACTCCATCAGTACCTGCCACAGCTGCATCTGCTGCTGGTCTGTCAGCCCCTCACTGTTATTTCTCCAGATCTCCCTCACCACGGACAGCCGGTCTGCTATTCCCTCTGTGGCCGGGGAGATGAGATGGTTGCTCTCCTCCCTCGCAGGGATCTGAAGGGGGCTTGGGGTTGGAGCGGTGGTGGGATACGGGTGGGTATGCGGAGGAGGGTTGGTACTGCGCGTTACATTTTGTTCTGAGGTGCTAACAGGCAGTAGGGGCTGCACACTGGGTTGTGGGGGTGGGACTATGTTGACTTTAGGGCCCCTAGGCAAACTGGCGGCATAGATGGCCAGGTTGGCCACACCCCCAGCAGACCATGGCGCGGCGCCGAGGTGGTGTAGGCAGGTAATTGCGAGTGGGCTGGAGGGTGGCAGCACGGATTAGTTCCGTCAGGTCCGTGACCCACGCTGGCTTTATTTCCGAAGCATTCTCCTCAACAGCAGTTTTCGACACTGCAACACCATCAATCAACCGGCAGTCTGGCAGCACCGCTCCCACAGCTTCCCTCTCCAGGGCCAGTTCCAGCGCATCCTGAATGGTCTGGGGCTGTGCTAGTTGGGTCTGCACACGTAGCTCCCTGGGCAAGAGCGCTTGGAGCCCGCCTAGTGAGGCATTCAATATCATTAGCCAGCATGCGAAGTGGCTCACCCGGTGTCCTACGCCTATTGCACAATTCAGACCTAAGCACGCCTGGTTACGAACAGTGTCCGAAACGTCTCTGTAGGGCTTCGGTCAAAGCCTCATAGTCCTGTCTCTCCTCAGGGCTAAGTATGAGGAGGCATGCCAGTGCATCCTCCGTAAGGCATAATGCCGGCTGCAGGGCTTTAACCTCCCTTGACCAGCCTGTAGCCTGTGCTAATAATTCTAATTGTGCTTGAAATGCTTCCCAGTTCGATTTACCAGAGTATTTCGGAGTCTTTACGTTGAAAGCAGTGTGGCGTGCGCTGGCGTCTCTGTTACCGCTCGTCTCCTCCCACCGCGAATATGTTGCGGCGTCTCCGCGACGTGTTTCACCGGGGCCGAACCTCGCTTCAGCTGCTAGCCTCCTCGCAGACTCACTCACGTTGTATCTCTGCTCCATCACCCGGCGGAGTTCTCGTGTGTGGTCCCGCAGTAATCCGTATGCCACCAGGTACTCATCGTCAGGATCGTCCTTCTTTATCTCTGGCTTTGTACCGGATGCCATCACTATCGTTTGCTCAAGCAGTTAGCCTCATGCCCTAATGCTAGGCGACGGGCAGTGAATGTGGCAAAGTCACGTCCTTTGTTTTGTGCAGTTGTCGTTTTACTTCTGACACCAAATGTGGCAACCCTGCTTCTATTCGTCCAAGCACCACACAGGTTGTTTTGATTAACTCCCTTTTATTAATGGCAGACACACGTTGCCGGTCTATATATTAAAAGATATTATGGGAACCACTTTAAAAGGATCCTTCTACGAAGCAGAGCTGCAAAAAGTAAATATCGGGCATCGCACAGTTTTGTACAGAAATGATATTGAAAGAAAAAAGGGAAAGAGGACTAAGTTCTATTTTGAGTAGGGCTTTCAGATTTGTCCTCCCTTTTATTAAACAAGGGGTTAATATTGTGAAACCTCATTTGAAAATGGTAACAAAAGGGGTAGCTTCGGACGTCATTAACAACGCAATATCTAAATTAACCAAACTTTGTGAAACGGGTCAAGAAGGGTCGGGACTGATTCAGCTGTCACGCTGGAAGAGATCCACACCTTCTCTCCGCCCCCTCAGAGAAAATCACCAGGGCGGACGGTGGGGCTTTGATTGACGGAGAAAACTGCAGCATCATTAATTACCCCATCCAGACTATATTTTCCCAAGTAGACAATGTTCTGTTGAATTCATCTTCCACTGCACACCCCTACAGAGCTATGATTGAAACGTTGCTAAACTACTTGGAACAAAGCTTGAAAACTCCGTTTTCTGCAGGACTTTCGTACAAAGATGAAAAAGGTCAAATGGAATCTTTGGACGTGACGACCGCGAGGCCTAATAAAGGCCTGGTCAAACATTCTGCCTTTTGTCAGATGTTGAGCGATTTTTCAGTCTTGGGCCCCATTCACAGTGATATATTATTTTCGGATAGGCTCATGTTAAACAATTTGGACATTAAGGTGAAATTTAGCAAAGCTAAAAGTGTGTTTTCTTTAATGTACCTATTATTAATTAAAAAAAATAATAGGGGCGAGCATGTAGACATCTCTCCTTCCGTCATTCTGGGTCACTCTGCAGCTCTTTTACGATCCAATGCGCTCTACCCTCTGAGTCGCATAAGCGTCAAGAACTATACCATACCCGCACAGTCGAGGGTCTGCTCTCAAGATAATCTGTTTCTGGGGGCCCTACCCCGCTACGTGGTCCTTGGACTGGTAGACCACGTGGCTTTTGTGGCTAAGCAATATCTGAACCCCTTTCATTTTCAACACTGTCATTTAGAATATCTGTGTCTCTCTGTCAACGGACGGCAGATACCCAGTAAACCCTTTCAACCCAATTTTCCTGAGCATCAAACCATCCGAGAGTTATATAATCTGTTCCAAGCAACCAACAGACACCTCAAAGATCTACCTCCGCATCGACCGGGAAAACTTTGAAAACGGGTACTCTCTCTTTATTCTCAACCTGTTTCGTGACAAAGAGCTGGACAGAGCCATCTCCTCGTCGATGAGTGAGAGTCGACTCGATTTGAGGTTTAGAACCGCCCTGCCACGGACCATGACACCAATGGTCTACAGCTGCTTTGACAGCATCATAGAAAAAGTATTACTGGACTTTTGAAAAATCAACAACTATCAATTGGAGTCTGTGTTACGCTCTATTTTGGGGAAAGCTTTTGGAGGCGTATGACCTAGTGATTATTACCCACATGCATGGAGACACGGCCTACATATCTGGTGGTCAACATGCACGATCACAAGAGAGAAGGCAAGCATTGGGTGGGCATGACTGTGGAAGAACAAGAGGGAGAAGCGTCCTTTTTAACTCTCTTGGTTTTCCTCCTGATATTGTACACTATCCCGAGAGCTTTAGGAATTATTTCAGACAGACTATTTGCATAACCAATTCTAAACTTTGATCAGATAAGAGCTCGGCATTGGACTGTAGTATACGGTCCAGTAGTTTATGAAATTGAGAAGCATCCTCCTCGCCGTGTCGAATGATCATGCTAACGTCGTCATTAAGTCTATCGACTCTTAATGAGGCTTGGACGATACCACAGTGTCTAGCCCTACTCACAGCACCCCTTCATAATATTCCCGAAAATATGGAAGATTTAACAAACGTCTGATCTCTAAATTGTTCAAATGCTGTCTAAAGTGTATTGTTTCGTGATGGGGTAAACTCCTCGGCTCTGAGAGGCCCTCGCCTGCGAGGCCCTCGCCTGAAACACCCGAGCCAGATTGTGAGTTTAAATATTCCATGTCAGAATGCTCAGAGTCCTCCTGAAGAATATTACTTCTCATGACTGTGACCAAGGTATGGGGTGATGGTAGCCAGTATGGTGGGGGAGGGTTCTCTCGTGGGGAGGGTGAGGAGGGCGGGGAGGTGCACACAGGAATTGTGGTGGGGGACCTTTCATTTTGATTAGTTTCATGAATCATGTTTAAAATACTCTCTGGTATGTAAGAGGTGGAGGGCTGTTGATGACCATACGTTGTGGTACCAGGGGATTCCCTAGAATTCACATCATAGACGTGACTCTCTGGTATTAAGTCCGACATATCACAATCCAAAATGCTAATACAATTGCAGACCCCGAATCCTGAACAACATTCACCCGTCGATCTTCATCCGTCTCCTCCTCCAAAGCGACGGCTCCTCTTTGTGTTTCTACTCGGTGTACAATGAGGGGTTGTAGAATGATGGTTCATACGCTTCTGAAAAAAAAAATGTTTTTCAGTATATATATGTATATATATGATAAAACATATTACAAATCAACATTTAAAAAGAAATCCTATATAAAAAATGGTAATTGTACCAGAATACTCGGGTGCTAAAGTCTCCCCAGGGGTCTGTGTAGGAAAGCAGACACAATCCTCTCTGCTCAGTGGCGGACAGCAGACGCAGTCCACAACAATCTCCTCCTCCTCCTCAGACCGGTCTATGTCATTATCGAATGTTGGCTCACAGGGTAGGGAGCCTCCCTGGAGGAGGACATATGGGAGTCTTGGAAAGGTCAAAAAAATACAAATATAAAAATGAACAGGGTATAAACATAAAACTAAGATGAAATATAAAACTAATACAAAATCTTTCCATACATACATATCAGACGTCATAAGGTACCTGTATATTCAAACCTCTTAGGGTTCTGAGGAGCGAAGAACCAACTCTCAGTGTTCGGCCAACATACACTATTCTCCCCCTCCGTGATCCACCGAGGCCTGTAGACACAATTCTCCCTAATATGTACAACTTGATCAGGGAAAGTGGAAAAACGTTACAAACGAATAATTATTATAACGTTTTTTAAATAATAACATGAAAAATACTACAAATGTAAAATGACGGTAAAGTTACCTAAATACTCAGGTGCTAAAGCCTCCCCAGAGGTCTGCGGAGGACAGCAGACACAAGCTTCAACCTCGGTGCTCTGTGGAGGACAGCATACGCAGTCCACAACTGTATAGAATATTAAACCAATAATAGATTATGGCATATAATATCTATACTGTATGTATATTAATCAAACCTAAACTCATCATGATATAAAGAAACGTTATGTGAACTCACCCTGAAAAGCCATGTCCCAAAGGTCCCAAAAAAAGGTCCCAAAAGGTCCCAAAGAAAATGTCCTTCAAAAAGTCTTGAGGGAAAGTTTGGAGTGATCCTTCTATGATAGACTTTCTGTACGATAGTGTGTGCCATTTTGTTTCTGATAAGGGGACTGTTTTTCTTTCTTCTTATTTTTACACTCACACACACAACCACACACACATACACACACACACACACACACACACACACACACACACACACACACACACACACACCTAACAGGTGGCCCTAAGAGGGAACACAGCCCCCTGTGTGTGTCCATGCAAGAGGGTGACCCTAACAGCATAGTTTCTGGAGGGTCAGAGGACCCCTCATAACTTAGTGAGGATATATCATCAGGGCCTCATCATCAGGTCTCCAAGCCGATCTACCGCTCAACATATTTTAATTTACAAATGTGTGTGTATTAGATATTGTTATATACAGTATTATGTTTTTGAATGTGTTAATGTGGTAAGGTTTTGTGCATTTTCTCCATTTTGTTGAAGCAAAATTTTGTTGAAGCAACCCTCCACACAAACAATTAAAAACAAGATTTAATTTACAAAACTATTTTATTTCATTGTAAAATATACAATTAGCATTTCTTCTTCACCGCGACCTTTGCAGAGTCAAAACCACCATCAGTTTCTAGATACATATCATATAGATAGATTTGCGAGATAGCAAAGTATGCCTTCGGTCAGACTTTGTAGTACCATCGACGTTGTCGCATTCTAGCAGACTGATAGACGACTCTGATGTCGTTCAGCACATGGCGAAATATCCACAGGTCCTCCATAGCCAGGGCTAACTTGATGGGGAAAATGTCTCTTTCTCCACCATAGACGCAGGTCTCAGGTTACCCTCTGGTAACTGCGCCATGTTTGTACAAAATCGTACGAGGAAGTAGTTAATGGAGCAGTCGATCATGAAGGCCCCAGGCCCTCCGGCACAGCTCACATCTATGGAAGGCTTATGGTAGGGTATCCCAGAGCTGCGTATGGTCATGTAGGTGATGAACTCTTTACAGGCCCTGTGAAACGCTGGGTAGTCGATTTAATTGATTTTGACCTGTCTCTGTTATATCTTGATACATTCTTTCATGTTCCTAACCCATAAAACATATTTATGACTCAAAGGTCACACAGCTGTCACATAGTTGTCACACACCTGTCACATACCTGTCACACAGCTGCCACACAGCTGCCACACAGCTGCCTCAGAGCTGTCACACCGCTGCCGCCATCCATCATCTTGACAGCTAGGTCGTAAATCATTGGTCGTTAATTCTTGGCACTAGCTGAACACTTATTCTCTCTTATGTTAAGGAGTCAAACATTGCCTGTTTAATGAATGTATTCCACAATCACATACAGTGGTATTGTTGTCAATTGTTTGAATGCATGCTTATTGTCTGAGTAGAAGTGATTTTCATTGTGCTTATCCATGTCACATCTCTATGTTAACTCATGTATGTGGTATAGGGATTTGTTTTCTTTGATTATACGTGGCTACTCGAGATAGTGTTTGTCACACATGTAAACTACCTCAAGCCAGTGACGGTTGACAGACAATTTCATCTCATAAGCACATGTGGTTAATTATTTCTGTTTTGTAGCAGTTTAATTCACAAGGTGACGAGTGGAGTTTAATCACAGTGTACCTCACTGCTCTACATCTGAGATAACTGTTATGTTTAAAATGTCAGTTCTTTACACTGTCATCTACTGAGAATCCGGAGAAGGAGGATAGGTGCATGTTCAGTTAATTCAGTTAACTGGGTTTGGGGACACAGTGGAGGTGCCTAATTTATTTTTGTTACTTGTTACAAGTGATAATAAAGTCTTTATCTTTCAAACTTTGACTTTCTCTACCTCTCTTATTTTGTTAAAGTGTTGCGTTTATCCACGACAAGGGCTGCTTGAATTCTCCCAGTGACCTTTCCTCTTCCTAGCATGTTATTGTTATATGGCTGTATTTATTACTGGCAGCTGTAAAGCTCTTTTCCCCAAGGTCATTGAACTGTCATACTCACCTCTCCTCTAGTCTCCTCTAATGGTCCTCTAGTGTACTACTAGTCTATTCTGCTCTAAATGTACTCAGCTTTTCTTTATTCTACTGTACTTACTGTTCTATATTCTAGGTTGCTTTATTTCATATATTCACCTATTCCCAAACAATTCACAGAATTTCCCGTCTGGGATTTATAAGGTACATTTAATTATATCTTCAAAGCATGCATTCATGATTGGAGCAAATGCATATCCATGTTGTTTTCCGACACAACACCAGATACAAGTGAGGCCAGATGGTTTGTGTGTTACCTTGGGAGATGATCCCGATCTTGCGAGATCACATTCTCTTTCTCTCTGCAAATATTGCAAAACGCAAACGTGATTATCAGGATGGTCTCACTGGGCTTTTTTGTTTGTTTTTGTGCTCATGAGTCAATGTATCTTACACAAAGCAACAGAACTAACACATACAACTGTCATTTAACAACTAATCAAAATAGGTAATGATGCTCTCGGAAAAGCTAAGCCTTTAAAGTGCTATTTCAAATAATTTCTAGAATATCATGTGTTATATTCTATTCTATTGTATTCTATTCTAGTCTATTGCAATAGATTGTGTGCATTGCGGCGTCTGTATTGTTTGTGTGTGTGTGCAGGCTATGTAAGGCCACAATGGTTACCACTATGCATCATTGTAGGCGTGTATAAAATAGATGTACAATTGTGTGTTTAAGACTTCATAACGCCACATTTTACACCGTTGTATTTTACTGCGCTGTAAAACGCACAGTTTTAGTGGTTAAAATCTCTGTTTTTTACATCTTTTGAAGATGGCATTCTTTATGCCATTTTGGTGGTCAATAACGTTAATGTGTTTTATTTTACATCTATTATTCTTGGTGTTCAGTAACAGCATTTCGCAAGTCAAGAAAAATGCAGTTTGTCGTAAATTAGGAAAATGATGAGGGGTTCCAGACTAATATGCATTTGTGAATTGGTCTGGCTACGTCATGTTAACCTACCTAATGTCATCAATTTAAATGTGAATATATTTTAATATAAATTACATATTTCTGGTCTATCACATGTTGTGGAAGCAGGATCATGTGATTCAGCAGCTCCCATAGATGTATCTGTTAAGGTACGAGACTAGAACCCAAACGCGAGACACCGAGACTGAGATGGAGCGGGGTCGAAAGGGATTTATTTTACAAAGGTACAGGCAAGGACAAGGCAGGCGGATAGTTAGGCAAGCAGGGGTCTGTTGGCAGGCAGGTGGCTGTAGGTCGAAGGACGTAGACGAGAGGGTGGTCAGGCAGGCGAGTGGTCGTTGGCAGGGCAGGCAATCAGACGAGCGGGGTGGAATTCGGGAAGGAATCAGGAAGACTAGGGAAGAAGGACAAGCGGGTTAAACAGGCAGGAACTAAGTACGAAAACTAGAGCGCTGGAACGAGGTACTACTTGGTGAAGCGTAACAACGAACTGGCGCCGGCTGCTTGGAGAACAGGGAAGAAATAGAGTGCGCTGATTGGAGATTGAAGACAGGTGAGTAGACGATGTGCACGTGGGAGATTGATGACGGAATGTAAACAAAGGCACATGGTGTAGTAGCAGCCGGCGCAGCTAGGTGGATGCAGAGGACGGTGTAACAGTACCCCCCCCTCTACGGACGCCTCCAGGCGGACGCACAGGGTGGGAAGGGTGCTGGCGGTGGAAGTCAGTGATGAGGGAGGGATCGAGAATGTGGTTCCTGGGAACCCAGGAACGCTCTTCGGGACCGTACCCCTCCCAATCCACCAGGTACTGATGACCCCGACCGCGACGACGCACGTCCAATAGACGACGCACCGTCCAAGCAGGGTTGTCGTCAATCATCCGGGGGGGCGGTGGGGCTGGGGCGGGAGGACACAACGGGCTGGAGGAGACGGGCTTGATTTGGGAGACGTGGAAAGTCGGGTGAATCCGAAGGGACGGAGGGAGCTTCAGACGAATGGCACAGGGATTGATAATGGAATCTATTTCGTACGGACCAACGAAACGGGGGGCGAGTTTCTGTGAAACTCCCTTCAAGGGAAGATCCTTGGAACGCAACCAAACCTTTTGCCCAGGGGTATACTGTGGAGCCGGGAGACGGTGTTTATTTGCTTGGTGTTGGGAGCGGGTGGACGCACGGAGCAAAGCAGCACGTGTGCGCTTCTAGGTGCTCTGGCAACGGCGTAGGTGTACCTGGACAGAGGGAACAGAGATCTCTGCCTCCAAGGCAGGCGGTTGGTATCCCAATGGAGACAGGCCGGTGGAAGCATTGATTAGAGTGTTGTGAGCATACTCAACCCAGGGAAGTTGAGTACTCCAGGAGGAGGGGTTGGAGTTGGACACACAGCGAAGAGCAGCCTCCATCTCCTGGTTTGCCCTCTCTGACTGTCCATTGGTCTGTGGGTGGTATCCAGAGGACAGACTGACCGTGGTTCCCAGAGCGACCGCCAGACCTGGGAAGTGAACTGCGGGCCTCGGTTCGACACGATATCCGTCGGGATGCCGTGGAGACGGAACACGTGGGACACTAAGAGGTCCGCAGTCTCTCTAGAGGAGGGAAGCTTGGGGAGAGCTAGGAAGTGTGCGGCTTTAGAAAAACGGTCGATGATTGTAAGGATGGTGGTGTTGCCTTCTGAAGGGGGGAGACCGGTGACAAAGTCCAGGGGTATATGGGACCATGGGCAACTGGGGATTGGCAGGGGTCGGAGCAAGCCGGAACGAGGTCGGGTCGAGGACTTATTGCGAGCGCAGACAGCGCAGGCCGCGATGAAGGAACGAACGTCCGCGTCCATGGTGGGCCACCTGAATCGTCGACGAACGAAGTCTAAGGTACGAGTTGTGCCTGGATGGCAGGTGAGTCTAGTGGAGTGAGCCCAGGTGAGTACCCTGGACCGCTCCACGTCAGGAACAAACAGCCGGTTGGGCGGACCGGTGCCGGGGTCAGGCTGTTGTTGCTGCGCCTGGAATACAACCTCCAGGGTGAGTGTAGCGATGAGGCAGGTGGACGGCAGAATGGGTTCAGGTTCTGTGCAGGGGTCCTGGGGAGAGTACAGACGGGACAGGGCGTCCGGCTTTATGTTTCGGGAGCTGGGGCGGTAGGTCAGGGTGAAATTGAATCGCCCAAAGAAAAGAGCCTATCTGGCCTGCCGGGAGTTGAGTCTCTTTGCCGACTGGATGTAGGACAAATTGCGGTGGTCGGTCCAAACAATAAAAGGTTGTTCTGCTCCTTCCAACCAGTGACGCCACTCCTCCAGCGCCAACTTGACGGCTAGAAGCTCCCGGTTCCCGACATCATAATTTCTCTCGGGTGGGCTCAGCCGGCGGGAGAAAAAGGCGCACGGGTGCAACTTGTGATCGTCGGAGGAGCGCTGCGAGAGAACGGCGCCTACGCCAGAGTCAGAAGCATCGACCTCAACCACGAACTGAAGTGAGGGGTCTGGTTGAATGAGGATAGGTGCCGACACGAAATGTCTCTTCAGAGACTGAAAGGCTGCGTCTGCCTCGGATGTCCACAGGAAGGGCCTCTTAGAGGAGGTTAGAGCGGTGAGGGGAGCAGCGATCTGGCTGTAACCTCGGATGAAACGACGATAAAAATTAGCAAACCCTAAAAACTGTTGCAATCGTTTGCAGGACGAGGGTGTGGGCCACTCGGCGACCGCCGAGACTTTGGAGGGATCCATCCTAATCTCCCCCTGCCCAATGATGTATCCCAGAAAGGAGGTAGAGGAGACATGGAATTCACACTTCTCGGCTTTTACAAAGAGCCGATTTTCCGAAACGCGCTGCAGGACTTGCCGGACATGGACCTGATGCTCCTCCAATGATCCAGAAAAAATGAGGATATCGTCCAAATAAACGAATACGGAACGATTTAATAGGTCACGAAGAACGTCGTTCACCACGGCCTGGAAAACGGCTGGGGCGTTGGTGAGCCCGAACGGCATAACTAAATATCCGAAGTGGCCGAGCGGTGTATTGAACGCCGTCTTCCATTCGTCCCCCTCCCGAATGCGGACTAGGTGATACGCATTGCGTAGATCAAGCTTGGAGAAAACCCTCGCCCCGTGGAGAGGGACGAAGGCGGAGCTGGTTAAAGGTAAGGGATATTTATTTTTTACCGTGATGTTACTGAGACCACGGAAATCAATACAGGGACGGAGGGAGCGATCCTTCTTAGAGACGAAGAAAAATCCGGCTCCAACTGGGGAAGAGGAGGGGCGGATAATACCAGCGGCTAGTGACTCCCGAATATACTGCTCCATAGCTTCACGCTCGGGACGGGATAGGTTGTACAGACGGCTGCTGGGCAGGGGAGCCCCAGGAAGAAGGTCAATCGCGCAGTCGTAGGGGCGGTGGGGGGGTAAAGACAGTGCGCGGGTCTTACTAAAAACCTCCCTCAGGTCATGATATATCTCCGGAACCGATGACAGATCGGAGGGAATTGATGGCGGGGACTCAGACTCCAGAGTGTGAGGAGGTTGAGCGGAACGCAAGCATTGAGCGAGACAAAAAGGACTCCAGGACGAGATCCGACACTCCTTCCAGTCCATCTGGGGGTTATGAAGCTGCAGCCAGGGAAATCCCAAGACAACTGGGGTGAGAGGACAGTCCAACACATGAAAAGATAGAGACTCGCGGTGGTTCCCGGAAACAATCAGAGTCAACGGTACAGTCCGGCGATCGACCCGAGCGAGTCTCTTCCCGTTGAGGGACTGGGCCAAAATGGGAGAATCCAAAGGAGTTGTCTCGATCCCCAATTGCCTGACCAACTGCCTGTCGATGAAGGATTCGTCTGCTCCAGAATCTACGAGAACTGATAAAGGAAGGGAATGTTCCTGCCATAGCAGGACGGAATCCAAAACGGGACGGGGAGCCGAGAGATCAAGCGTTCGACTCGCCAGAATCCCTCGAGTTACTGGCGAGCCGACCCTTTTCCCGGACAGGTAGGACAGGAAGAAATAACGTGTCCTGGAAGGCCGCAATAAAGGCAAACACCAGTTGCCAGCCGGTGTTGCCTTTCGGTAGGAGATAGATGGGCTCGTCCCAATTGCATTGGATCCGGGTCAGGTAGAGAAGTTGGCTCAGGGCGGGGGAAATAGGACCGAGGCGGAGGTAGTAACGGGACGCCCGGCGGGGACGAGACAGGTGCAGGGGACGGACGGTGTGCGCGTTCGCGACGTCGTTCGCGCAGGCGATTGTCCAGTCGGGTTGCGAGGGATATGAGATGGTCCAAATTGGGAGACTCCTCCCGAACAGCCAACTCATCCTTGAGTGGATCGGACAGAGCGTTCAGAAAAGCCCCCATTAAGGCCACGTCATTCCATTCACTCTCCGCAGCGAGAGTTCTAAAATCCACGGCGAAATCAGCCACGCTTCGGGAGCCCTGGCGGACGGAGAAAAGCCGCATGGAGGCCTCTCTACCCCGGACAGGGTGGTCGAAGACTCTCCGCATCTCCGCGGTGAATTCTAGATAGGAAGAACAGAATTCTGCCCCCCTCTCCATTACCGAAGTTGCCCAAGAGAGGGCCCTATCCCGTAAGGCTCCGACGAGGAAAGCGATCCTGGAGCTTTCAGTGGGGTACGTTAGGGGCTGAAGCTGGAACACGAGACTACATTGCAACAGGAAATCCCGACAAGTACCCAGATCACCTCCGTATCGTTCCGGAGCCGGGATGAATGGTTCACGTGAGACCGCTAGCTGGGAAGGAGCAGGGGGAATAAGCGGCACACCAGGAGTTGGCACAGAAATCTGACCTGCTCGGAACGCAACATCAAACCCCTGGAGGGCGGTCCTAATCTCCTCCAACTCCCGGTCGTGACGTCCGAGTAAGGCTCCAGGACTGGCGATGGCTTGGTTTTGGGATCCTGTGTCTGCTGGGTCCATGTTTAGGCCAGTTCGTACTGTTAAGGTACGAGACTAGAACCCAAACGCGAGACACCGAGACTGAGATGGAGCGGGGTCTAAAGGGATTTATTTTACAAAGGTACAGGCAATGACAAGGCAGGCGGATAGTTAGGCAAGCAGGGGTCTGTTGGCAGGCAGGTGGCTGTAGGTCGAAGGACGTAGACGAGAGGGTGGTCAGGCAGGCGAGTGGTCGTTGGCAGGGCAGGCAATCAGACGAGCAGGGTGGAAGTCGGGAAGGAATCAGGAAGACTAGGGAAGAAGGACAAGCGGGTTAAACAGGCAGGAACTAAGTACGAAAACTAGAGCGCTGGAACGAGGTACTACTTGGTGAAGCGTAACAACGAACTGGCGCCGGCTGCTTGGAGAACAGGGAAGAAATAGAGTGCGCTGATTGGAGATTGAAGACAGGTGAGTAGACGATGTGCACGTGGGAGATTGATGACGGAATGTAAACAAAGGCACATGGTGTAGTAGCAGCCGGCGCAGCTAGGTGGAGGCAGAGGACGGTGTAACAGTATCTTTGTTTTGTCCAGCCCAAGTAAGCACATGCAAACTGCCCTGGCTAGGTAGCTTTCTCCAATATTGCCCATAAACGGGCAAATTCACAAGTTACGATTCTGTGTTGACATGACACTGCTCATCGACTTGGAGACTGAGGCGCGAGGTTAGAATTCTGTGCGAAAATGGTTTCTGCATCATAGCCAGTTTGATATTTCTGAATTATATTAAATGTTAAATGAAACAATCAAAATTCTCAATCAAAAGTTAACGGCAGCTTTATTAAAATAGTAAACACGCATTCATGATTTCAGTCCCAGAGCTATCTGTGCTACTCTACTCCAAAGTAGTGATGCGAAGTTCAGATCTTTTTTCAGACTCGGATCTTCGGTGCTCGTTCATTCAAATTAATGAATTTTTTTCAAGTCGGATCGTTCATTTGCACATGCACAAATCGAAGAACGAAAGAATGAGATGAACAATCCACTCGCAGATACAGATCGTGCGTACCGGATCATAGAAGTAATGCGCATGTGCAAATCCAAGAACGAATGAACGAAATGAACAATCCACTCGCAGAAACGAATCGTACGTACCGGATCACACAAAATATTTGTTAACTATAAACTAGGACTTCAGGGTAGACTGCGCTTGGTCTTCAGCAACATAGGGACTATTCTGCCATTGAACTGTTGCTGTTCCTATAACAAATCAACAGTCTCTTGTTTTCTGCCCCCTATTCAAATAAAGTCTTTCTTTTTTTTTCTTTTATCTGTATATTTTCTTTCAAGTCTCTATGAACCTGAGAGGGGGTTTGACCTCTCGATCCCTCAAAGTCAGTGTCACAGCCCTAAGGGTTGTAGGCTGTGCAGTATACCTTGTCGAGGCACAGGTAGACAGTTGGGTCACAGCCTGGGCCTTTGAGCTGGTCTCTCCTGGAGACTGGCAAACTCCATCGCTGATTGAGAGTGGTGTCTCTGCGGAAGGGGACACTGGGTCAGCCTGAAGATGTCTCCGGTTGTGATGTGTGACTGTTCCAGTGTCAGTTTTGATCATGTAGGATCTGGGCTCAAGATATTTAGCTATCACCTTGGCTGGAGTTTTCCAACCTTTCTCTCTGTCAAGTTTCTCTGATATTAACATAGCTCTGACCCTGCAGAACGCCTGCTCTTGTGGCTCACCCCAGACCCAGATTGTCTCTTCTTTAAAAGTTTTGTGATCGGGTGCAGCATGGTTGACAGGCCAGGCAAGAATTAGCCCAGATAGTTGACAAGTCCTATCACTTGGCGTAGCTCATTGACGTTGTGGTGGAAAAACACTTTTAACAAACTAAGAGAGGTCGAGAAAGCCGACGTTTCAAAGATAAAGACTTTATTATCACTTGTAAACAAGTAAAAACAAAACCTGAGTTGGTTTGCAAAGAACTCCTGTTCTGGAATCAGGCTTCAGGTTGTATTTCCAAAATATGTGAATTCCCCCTACATGCACTGGACCAATCACAACACCCTAAGCATCAGGCCTAGAAATTAGACACCTCCCGTATCCCCCACCCCAGTTCCCCATTAACTGAACATGCACTTATCCTCCTTCTCCAAATTCTCAGTAGATGACAGTGTAAAGAACATCTTAAACATTACAGTTATATCATATTTAGAGTAGTGAGATACTCTGTGTGCCATGTATAATCAAAGAAATCCTCTGTGTGCCTCTGTGTGCCCCTCACTAATACATCTATCTTAATAGTTAGGGATATCAAAAATAATAATAATACTGAACGTAATGAGTGAAGTCATATTTAGTACTATTTTGCTGTTAATGTTTATTGTTAACTGCAGTGTTGGGCAAGTTACTTGGAAAGTGTGGTGAGCTAAGCTACCAGTTCCTCTACATTAAATGAAGCTTCACTACATTGATACCCCCAAGAGAAATGTAGCAAGCTGAGCTATAGCAACAGTAGTTTACTTCATCAAATATAGTTATTTTTCACATTGAGCTAACTTCATTGAATTGACTTGTTCACATTGAACCAAGGCAATGCTATCTCAGTGATCAACGCAACTGTCAGTCAAACAGGCAGGCAAGATATTTTCAGTTAAATAGTTTATTACACAATACGCTGTGCTCTCTGCAAAAAAAGAAAGAAAAGCATAACAAAAGGCAGGGATGTGTGTGTGTGTGTGTGTGTGTGTGTGTGTGTGTGTGTGTGTGTGTGTGTGTGTGTGTGTGTGTGTGTGTGTGTGTGTGTGTGTGTGTGAGAGAGAGAGACACTTCTGTATTCTGGTCGGTATGTGTGCTTCTGCTACATAATAAAAGAGGTTGGTTTATGGCAGGGGCGTCACTTTATCATCCTTAGCTGTTTAATTTCAGAGCGCAGAAGAAAAGCTCTGCTGCATTGTGTTCCAGAAAATGTTGGGGAAATGTAGCATGTGTGGACGCTACCGCACTAATTGTAGTGATGTGTGATTCATGAACGATTCATTAACAAATAACTAATCTTATGTGAAGATCTTATGTTAATCTTAAGTAATCAAATTACACGTGCTGCAGACTTATTCTCCCTAACATATATGTCAGTATAAGTAAAGTGAGAGAAAGAATGCAGCGGGCTCCATCTTCTTTGTGGTCATCATAAAGCACTCCCCGTCTCCTCCTCTCAGGGTGACGTGAGCCAGGTATTGAGAGGTTTACAGCTTTTAGGGGTCAACTTGGAATCTGCTAAGTAACCGAGGTTCATCTCAGGAGCGGCAGACGGTGGAAATGAGTGACACGTGAATGTCCCTCGGAATGTAGGCCTTCATTGACTGTGCTTTTTCCACACTTATTTCCTTTATATGGGCAAGATAATGGCTTCCTTTAAGCATATGGTAAATGCATTCATAAGGCAGGCAATGTTTAACTTTGACAATAAGTTAGCCTTAACATATGGAACAAATGAAGGGGGCTCCTTTCTTCTTTGTGGCCCTCATAAATCCCCTCTGTCTTTTCCTTTCAGGATGAGGTGAGCCAGGTAGAGGGGTTTATAGTTTTAGGGATCCACTTGAAGTCAGCTGAGTAAACAAGGTTAATCTCAGAGGGCTGTCAGGAGATGTAATCATCCCACGTGGATGTCCCTCAAAATGTGGTCCTTCGTTGACTCTGAGCCTTTTCCACACTGATTTCAGTCACGTCGGCAAGATAATGCTTGTATTTCCTTTAAACCTCAGCTAATTTGTCCCCTACTTTCTTCAGCAATCTGTTTTGCTTATCTGCTCACACTCCGCTTCAGGTCTGTAACAGAACAGGTGTTTTTAGCTACTTTTAACCATCCCAACTTCAAATATGATTTGTTTCCTCCTTAGAGCTTCTCTCGTTAGCAGGAACTTTGACTGAAAATGTCAATTAATTTACAATTCAACATTAAAATAAGATTGATTCTAGCTCTTTCCTTCTAGAAATTGTGCTCTTATTTTTACGTTATAATTATAATGATATAACTACGGTAAATTGAGGGAAAGAGTGTTTTTCAAACTACACTTTCCTATGAAAATTGTGATGCAAAGCTGTTCATAAACAAATGATGATCAGGCAAGTTGAACATACTGTAGCGGTCGGGATGATTGCCGCCGCCTTGTAGGGGTAACACAGTACTTAATCTGGGGGGGACTGAGCGGGACGGGATCTAGGTCCCCCACACCCAATGCCTATGGCCTCAGTGTCCAAATAAATGAGCGGTTGTCCACTGTTTAGCAGCCTGGACTAGCATCAGCTTTTTAGGAAGAGTAAAGCGGGATTCAGATCATATGGTGGCCCTCTGAAATGTGTGCAGTGTATATAGGAAATGCTGAGTGAACCCGACACTGCCCCTGCTTTACGCAAACCTAGCTAAACAGGCGAGGCGGCCCTACCCCCAGGTAAGAAATATATATGAATATATGAAACAGAAATAAAATACCTGGTTTGTATTTAGGAATAAACACCTTTGTTTACTGTGCGAGTTCACTGTTAACAATCATTAATGAACACAACCCTTTTCATGTAGAGATAACATACATCATACGAAACAAACATGTTATGTTAACCTTACACACAGACCATAACCCTTCTCAAAAATATGATTACCTCATGACAGGCATATAACATGAAACCATTCTCATTGTTAACTTCAACAGTGTGGGTGTTGTCAATATGAATGAGCCGACAATTGTTGTCTCTTTCTCGGTCTTTAGCAGTCTGATGTCCCTTCCAGTGCAATGAGTGTGCACGTGTGTGTGTGTGAGTGTGCAAGAGCACAAGCGCGGCGTCAGTTGGTCCAGTTCACAGTTCGGCTCTGACTGCTCACAGTATCTTGTGTCGTCAGTGTTAATAGCCAAGTGTGGTGCAGATATCCCAAAAACAGCAGAGATCGCACTTGAAGGATGTCTGATGGCTGGCAGGGTAAACTTCCTAAGGAACCCGTCGCACCCGCGGAGGAAAAGCCGCCGTTTTCCCTCTGCATGCAGGATGGCTCACCGCTACGAACTTGAGATTGCCTCTTTCCACGCTGTTCACACACGAAGTGGGGGAAGGGTGGCGGTAGCGTGCTAGCCCAGCTCTCCCCGATATCCACGACGTTCAAACTAGCTCTCACTACACCAAACTCTTGTAAAGTTAACTTTAGCACTTCTAGCTACCTAGACGATATAAACACCAGCACTAGACTCACACTTGAGTGCTTTTCCAGCCGTCCTCCTCCTCCGTGTCTGTGCGTCGCTTTGCAGCTCGGTTAGAAAACTAAAGCTAACTCTCCCTTTGGTTTCAGTGCACGCGAAAATTTTCAGCAATGCACCAATCAACGTGGGCACCGCCCACACTTCCCACGACACCGTGTATATAACGCGGCGCTCAGCTGCGTTCGTCCTCTGTTTTCTTTCAGCATTTGACACCAACTAAAATTGAACCATGATGACTTCATGTAGCAGCGGCGCGGCGGCACCAGCGAAGGTACGGCCCTTTTCAGGGCCGTACCATGGCACGCCATGGCAGCCTTTTCGGGCTCCGGTTCCTGCGCCGCCTGTACCACCCTACCTCAAGAGGTGCTCCTCTTGAGGCGCCTGTTTTTTTCCCCGTCGGTGGAGCTTGCGGACGCCGTCGATATTTTCGACGCCGTGGCGGGGGGAAGACGAGGACTACGACCTCGACGTGGACTCCGCGTCGGGGACTTCCTCACGGTCTTCGGGGGTTTTTCCTCCGGATAAGCCGCATCGTTTCGCCGACCTGTTCGGCGATATCATGGGCGAGGCAGCGGCCATCAAGGGCATCACCATGCCACCTCCACCGCCCTCCGCGTAACTAGACAACATGCAGGGGGACTATTTTAGGCCTCCTTCGTCGACCAGATGGCCTACCCTATGCCCTCTGTTCCCACACGTCCAGCGGTATCTTACCGCGGCGGCTGAGGACCCGTCCTCCCTTAAGGCCCTGGTGAAGGCGTTCACTGATTTCACCACGGTGGAGGGGTGGTCCGCCACACAGGTGAGGGGGATACCTCGCCTGGAGCCTCCTTTGGCAACGCTCCTCTGTCCGGGCGCCGGATGGCGTCCGAACGAGAAGCCGCTGCCCCCCGACCGGCTTCTCAAGCAGATCGCTGCCTTGGGGGACAGATATTTTGTCTGCGCCTCACAAGCTGCGGCGGCCGTGAATAACATTGCCCTACTTTCCTCTGCCCTGTCGGCCATGACAGTTGGCAAGGATTCGTTCGGGCAGAGCGACGTGGAGAAGGTCGCTAGATTCTCCGGCGCTATCCTCCAGCTTTGCCAGCCGGTGGCGGTTACTGCCGGACGTCAGATGGCGTGGGCGACCATGGGTCACCGAGCCATGTGGCTGTCCTTCACCTCTGTTCCTGACAGAGAAAGGGCGGGTCTTATCCAGGGTCCATTGGCCGCGGACGGGCTTTTTGGACCTCGGTTCGCGGAGGTTCTCGCCCACCTCAGAGACACCATGACGTGATAAATCATCTCTCCTCGTTGGGTTTCGCCATCAACTGGGTAAAGAGCTCTCCGCTCCCCAGCCGCCGGCTAGTCTACTTGGGGCTTTGCCTAGACTCCGTCACGTTCACAGCGACGATCTCGCCTCCCCGGCGAGATGCCGTCCTGTTGGTGCTCTCCCGTTTTCACGCTCGCAGAAGCGTGACCGCACTGTCCGTCATGCACCTGTTGGGACTGATGGCAGCTGCTCACCAAGTGGTGCCCCTGGGTCTGCTCTTTATGCGCAGACTACAGCGGTGGTTTGCTCGCCAGAGACTGGACCCCAAGCGACACAAGCGCAGGTTACTGTCCGTTCCTCGCTCAGTGTCGCCAGACCTGAGATATTGGGGGAGTTCCCCGGCTCTTCTCAGAGGGGTTCCCCTAGGCAGAGTCACGTCTCACGTGGTGGTCTTCACGGACGCCTCGTTGACGGGTTGGGGAGGAACGTGCCTTTCCCACTCGGTCGGAGGCGAGTGGCCAACGCTCCCCACTCCACACATAAATGTGCTGGAGCTCACCACGGTGAGGAAAGTGCTTGTACATTTCTCTCACCTGGTGTGCGGCCGCCACGTTCTGATCCGAACGGACAGCGTGTCAGCGGCAGCATACATAAACAAACAAGGGGGAGTGCGCTCCGCTGCTCTCCACCGAGCAGCAGTCGAGCTCTGGCTGTGGGCTCATCAGAACCTGCTCAGTCTGAGAGCCCTGCATATCGCGGGTGCCCTGAACTTTGGGGCGGACCTCATATCTCGCGGCGGTTCCCGCCGAGACGAGTGGCGGTTACATCCCGACATTGTCAGGCTGATCTGGCAGAGGTTCGGGATGGCTCAGGTGGACCTTTTTGCGTCCAGAGAGAACACCCACTGCAGTCTGTGGTTCTCTCTCAGCCCTCAGGATCTTCCCCCGTTGGGGGTGGACGCGATGGCGCACGCACCGTGGCCGCGGGAACTCTTATATGCGTTCCCGCCGCTTCAACTAATCCATCCTCTCCTGGAGCGGGTCAGGCAGGAGGGATTGTCCCTCATTCTAGTGGCCCCGGAGAACCGCTCAGCTCTGTGGTTCCCAGAGCTAGCGGCGCTCTCTTGCACGGAGCCGTGGCCTGTACCAATCAGACCGGACGCGCTTTCACAGGCTCACGGGACGGTGCACCACCCGCCCGATGTGACGGGTCGGTTGTTGGTTTGGCTTCTGAGAGGTTGATTCTGCAAGGCAGAGGTCTGCCAGCATCAGTTCTCAACACTATTCAGAGTGCTCGCGCGCCTTCCACTTCCTCCCTTTACGCGGCAAAGTGGGGCGCTTTCTCTACATGGTGTGACCTCAACCACGTTATCCCATCTCTCTGTGAGGTGGGAAGCGTGCTTGGGTTCCTTCAGTGTTTACTGGAGAAAGGTTTGGCTTTCTCCACCATCAAAGTCTATGTGGCAGCCGTTTCGGCTGGCCACTCAGGATATGACGGGAAACCGGTTTTCAGCCACCCACTAGTCAAGAGATTCTTGCATGGGGATAGACGTGTTAGACCTGTTTCTCGTGTGCTCACACCGCGCTGGGATCTTCCTACCGTGTTGCGGGGTTTATCCAAGGACCCTTTCGAGCCTCTGTCTCAAGCCCCTTTGGATGTCATTTATTTTAAAACAGCGCTCTTATTGGCTTTGGTTTCTGCCAAACGTGCCGGTGAGTTGGCCGCGCTGTCTGTCAGCCCGAGCTGCTTGTTATTGAACGAGGACAGCTCCTTCGCGCTGCTTAGACCCAATCCTGCGTTCATCCCCAAGAACATATTCTGTTCTTTTCGGTCGAGGGATACTGTGCTTAAGGCTTTTTTCTCATACTAGTGAAGCAGAGGCGGAGTTGCCAAGGGCCGCGCTCTTTCTAAGCAGCGTCTTTCCCGCTGGATATGTGAGGGTGTCTGCTTAGCCTACACTCGGCAAGGATTCGCATCACCTTTGGGTGTTAGAGCTCACCCTGCACGAGGGATGGCCGCTTCGTCTGCGCTATTCAAGGGCATTTCGGTAGAAGACATTTGCGCGGCTGCGTCGTGGTCTTCCCCCGATCCTTTTATTAGTTTCTACATGTTAGACATGTCCAGGGGCTCACTCGGACAATCTGTGTTGGAGTCGGGCTCCCTCTCTACGAACTAGATATTGGTTTATCGTTCACCAGAGCTTGTTACGCTCGTGATGTCGCTCAGCTTCTTTCTCTCTCCGCTGTCACCTGGTGGTGTTACAGCGTGGGCACTGAGCTCAGGAGTGACAGGTTATTTTTACTCTGATTACGGTTCGTAACCGGCGTTTTATATCCTGTCCTCTATTATTAAACATTGCACAACAGGTTTTCTCCTGTCGCCTCTTTGAGCATAGGTAGGAAGAGCCTTGTTGCTCGTTGCTATTGGTAGCTTGGTTTTTCTTCCTAAGCTCCGCCCCTATGGTAGCGGACATAGGAGAAGCCTTGTTGCTCTGCATTTCCCCTTTTTCATGTTCATTGAAATAGGGGTTGAGTCAGAGTTACAGACTCACTCTATTCTCTTGATCATCGCTTTGCGTGTTCTTAAGAGATTTTAGGGTTTCTTATTTAGCTGCTGTGTTTTGCAGTCTGATTTGAGTCTGATGTGCCCTGTGACTTAGGTCTTTCTTTTTGTGACTTGGGTCCAGCAGCAGTACATTTATCGGGCTCCGCTCGCAGCTTCACCTTAGCCCATAAGGCGAAGCCTAGACGGCGTAGCCTACATGAAATAGAACGATAGTTATGTTCTTATAACTCTAGTTCTATGATTGTAGATGTAGCCGTCTAGTTTCCCACCTGCTGTACCCTCCAAATGCTGAAAGAATAGCACGAATACACGGTGCCGTGGGAAGTGTGGGCGGTGCCCACGTTGATTGGTGCATTGCTGAAAATGTTCAGTGCACGCGAGTGCGCGCACGGGACAAGCCCATAAGGCGAAGCCTAGACGGCTACGCCTACAATCATAGAACTAGAGTTATAATAACATAACTATTGTTCAGGCGCTGCAGTGCACCTCCACACCGTTACCGTTCAGTCCTCCCCGCTCGTCCCTCTCTCCCTCCTGCGCGTTCACCCCAGCTCCACTCTTAAAGGGCCAGCAACTATTTGTACCTGTTACAATACAATAAATCATATCACAATTAATCTAATGATCATACAGTATTTACGTCCAATATCAGAAGTGATCATTTAAAATCAAGGAAAATATCATTATCTGAAATATCAAAACAATACTAACCATTTTAACCTGATGATGGGGTTATGGATGTGGATGGTTTCCTCAACTTAACCAATTACAAATGTCAGCACATTTTCCAGATGGGTTTGAGAGCAGTGGCCCACATTTCAGCTGGTAGGATGAATATAGAGAGAGGTTAGCAGCCAGCAGCCAGCTCCCGCTTAAATGTTTGCTTTTCTGTGAGAGTTTAAAACACACACTGCCCAAGACTGAAAGGCCCAAAAGCCACCTTGTACAATGTGACCACCCATGGGTGCAGTTCACAGTGGACTTCAGGGTTTACAGTTTAAAACATAATTTCACAGTTGACATAAGGGTCATGTATCTACTTTTATCTAAGGTATGGTAATAAACCAAATGACAAGTTTTGAAGGGAAGAAAGGATGACATTTCAGGCTTACATTACCCAGCAAGCTTAGCACGTTAACGTATTCTGAAAACAAACATCAAGTACCTCTCCCCTTTGGCACCTCGGCGAAACCACCATAGAAACTAAACACACTTCCAACTACACGCAGAAAGAAGCTTCAGTCAATGTTAAACACCAATAAAAGGTCATCATGACCATTGTTAACATATAATGACTTACTGATTGTTTTGTATGTTTTATACAAAATAGTAAAATGCAGGACGACAGGATATTTATAAACGTAGCTCTTTATTAGCTAGCTGTAACTGCATGTCCATGTGCTCCTGGCCATGATCCTTTGCGAATGCCCTCACCACCTGGGTGGTCTTAACCAATCATAGCACAGTATAATGCATCCAATCACAATTCAGTATGTTGACACATATGAATATTATATCCCCCTTGTTTTAAAAAAAAACTATATGTAGAACAATAAAGCGTTTCTTTTGAATATATGCTCTGTAGTTTGAACTCGAGGTAAGTAACCATTTAAACTGCACCAACTGCATCAACATAACAGACAAATACCATATCAAGCATTTCAAGTTAACTTTCATTAACAAGTTTACAGTCTGGAACTCTTTTAGGGCAGCGATCCGCCTACACCCTTTGACATTTCACAGGTCTAGGACAGCTCTAGGCTTGACCTCTCTTCCTGACCTTGTGTGATATGAAGCTGGGCATGCCACTGTGTCAGTCAACAGTTCTTGCGGTGTTGCAGGTAAGTATGGTGTATGTTGTGTTGTGTCTGTGTTTGGTCCACCCCGTTCTCTTTCAGGGGAACAGTTCATCTCGTCAGTGTGTTGTTCTTTTGTGTTCAGGAGGTGACGACGATTGCTGCGGTACACCGCTCCTTCTGCGGTGCGAACGAGATATGAACGTTCAGTGTCAGCTGGTTGGATGACGACTGCTGGCTTCCAGTAGCCATGCTCCTGGATTCTAACTGACTCTCCGTCGTTCAGTAGTGGCAGTGGTCTGGCTGACCTGTCGTAGTATCGCTTTTGCTGTTGTTGTCTCTGTGCACGTTTTGCATGCACTTCCTTGTATCTGACGACCTCAGGTTGCAGCTGCTGGTTGGTGCTGGGAAGGATTGAGCGAAGTCTGCGGCTCATCAACAGCTGGGCTGGTGATTTGAAGTTGTCAACTGGAGTGTTGCGGTATTCAAGGAGGCTGAGGTAGGGGTCTCTCTTGTCTGCTTTTGCTTTGTCCATGAGTGATTTAGCGATCTGCACAGATTTTTCAGCAAGGCCATTACTTTGAGGGTAATGTGGGCTTGTGGTGACGTGTGTGAACTCCCATGCTTTTGTGAAGGATTCAAACTCATTTGATTTGTAATAGGGCCCATTGTCAGATATTAAAGTCTCTACAACGCCATGCCTGGCAAAGGCTGCTTTCAGCTTGTGTATCACAGCTGCAGATGTGGTGCTGTGAAGTCTGTCGAGTTCGAAGTATCTGCTGTAGTAGTCCACTGTTATAATGTAGTGCTCGTTGTTCCACGTGAACAGATCTGTTGCCACGACCTGCCAGGGTCGGTCTGGGATACGGTGAGGTAACATTGGCTCTTTGGTGTTTGAGGGGCGTCGTTCAAGACAGGTGGGGCATTTACCAACCATGTCCTCTATTTGTTTGCACATTCCGGGCCAAAACAAAATGTCCCGTGCTCTCTGTTTGCACTTTTCCATGCCCATGCGTCCAGCATGGATCTTTGTCAAAATCTCTTCTCTGAGACTGGTAGGAATGATGATTTTCTCTCCTTTGAAAATTATTCCGTTGATCTGTGATAGTTCGTCACGATGGTTCCAGAACTCTGAGACGCTCTGAGGGCATTTTCTCCTCTCCTCAGGCCATCCTGACTTTATGACTTTCCTCAGCTGTGTGAGTTGTGTGTCTTTTTCTGTTTCTGCCCGGATCTCCTTCAGTTTTGTGTCACTAACTGGTAAGTTGCTGTACACAGTGTGCACCTGCATGTCCATGCCTTCACTGAGGCTGCTGTCCTTGTAGGTAAGAAACTTCCTGGAGAGTGTGTCTGCGACAGGGATGTCTTTGCCTGGACGGTGAGTGATTGTGAAGTCGTATTTTTGTAGTTGAAGGATCATTCTCTGTAGCCTTGGCGGGGCTGCGGCTAACGGTTTCGTCATGATTGACTCGAGAGGCTTGTGGTCTGATTCCACAATGACTTGTCGTCCATAGACATACTGATGGAAACGCTTACATCCGAACAGAATGGCGTACAGCTCCTTTTCGATTTGAGCGTAGTTGATTTCACAGTCTGTGAGAGATTTGGAAGCGTAGCCGATGGGTTTTCCTTCTTGCAATAGCACTGCCCCTAGTCCACACTTTGACGCGTCCACCTGGAGTCTGAGCTCTTTGTTGGGGTCGTAGTAGGCAAGGATTGGTCCTGGTTCTCTCGTGATCAAGTCTTTCACTTTCTGGAAAGCGATGTCATGTTGGTTGTCCCAGAGGAACTCACTGGACTGCTTTAGCAGCTGACGCAGGGGCGCAGTAGCATTGGAGAGGCTGGGTGCAAACTTGGCTAAGTAGTTGACCATGCCAAGCACTGTTTCCAGCTCTAGCGCGGTTCTTTGGTGGCTCCATTTCCTTTATGGCTGAGATCATCTGCGGATCTGGCTTGATTCCATTCGCTGTGAGAAGATGTCCGAAGTAGCTGACCTCTGTAGAGCCGACTGTGCTCTTCTCGGGGTTGAGCCGGACTCCTCTCTCGCGGGACCTTTGCAGCATCGCGTTGAGGTTTCTGTCGTGTTCCTCTTTGGTTCGACCATAGACAAGGATGTCGTCCACAATTGCCACGACTCAATCGAGGCCTTCGTACACATCGTCGATCTTTCGCTGAAACTCGTCTTGGGCTGAGATAATCCCAAAAGGCAGGCGACGGAACCTGTAGCGTCCAAACCGTGTGTTGAACGTTGTGAGCTTAGATGACTCTTCTGTGAGCTTGATAGCCCAGTAGCCTGATCTGGCGTCCATGACACTGAAGTAGCGTGCGCCCGCTAGCTTGTGTGTGATGCCATCTAGCGTCGGTAAGGGGTAATGGGGGCGTTTGATAGCCTTGTTCAAGTCTCTTGGGTCGAGACATACTCTGAGCTTGCCTGTGCGTGGTTTCTCCACCACCACTAACGCGTTGACCCAATCCGTCGGTTCTGTAACCTTGGTGACGATGTCAGATTGCTCCATGCTCTCCAACTCTTTCTTCAGACGGGCGCGGAGAGCAAGTGGAATCTTTCTCGGTGGGTAGACCACAGGGGTTGCGTCTGGGTCAAGGTGAATGGTACATTCTCCTGGGAATAGTCCTATTCCTGTAAAAGCATCAGCAAACTCCTCCATGACATTCTCTATCTCTAATGGTGCTGTCACTGATAAAACTAGCTTGATAAGGTCCATGTCTAAACATGCTTTAAGACCTAGCACTGCAGGTGCTCGAGTGTCGACAACGTAAAATTCCAACATCATGTCCCTTTCCTTGTATTTGCATTTGAGAGTGCATGTGCCTTTTACTGGGAGCTGTTCACCACCATAACCAGTCAGTCTGCGCGTGGTGGGCTGTAGCTCACACTCAGATGTCAAGCTTCTGTACTTACTCAGAGGAATAATGTTTACTTGTGCACCAGTGTCTAGTTTCAATTTTAGCTCTTGTCTTCCTATCTCAATGTCAGCAAAGGCTTGCTCTGTCTCTGATATCTGACTTTTCTGTGTCACTGAATCAATAAACAGTTCATCACCATTTGACTCTTTGATTGACATTTCATCTTCACTCACTGCATGTATTGTTTTTCCACGGTAAACTCTGCACACTTTTGCAAAGTGGTTCCATTTTCCACATTTAGTACACTGTTTGCCTTTAGCTGGGCAATTCCCCTGTTCGCCATGCACTTTCTATCCACAATATCCACATGTTTTGGGGCGTTTGGAGTCTGTGTCGCTTTGTCTTGGAGTTCTGTCTGTCTCCGTTCTGAAACATGCTCTCTGGGCACTGGAGGTGTGCTTTGATGTCTGCCTGACTGCGTGCACTGCTTGTTCACGTGATGCGCACGTGCTGCCGCCTGAAATGGTTTTCATCTGAACCTGTGCTAGCTCGTGAGATCTGGCTATGTCGATAGCTTTGTCTAGCGTTAGCTCTGATCCAACATTCAAAAGTTTCTCTCTCACTCGCGGTGAGCGTATTCCAAATACAATACGGTCCCTGACCATCTCATCCTTGTTTGCATAATCACAGGCTTTCATAAGCAGACGCAGCTCAGTGACAAACTGTTCAAACGATTCGCAAGCGCCTTGTACTTTCTCATGGAATTTGTACCTAGCGAAAATTGTATTGGTCTTTGGCACAACATATGCTTCAAAAAGATCGTAGTACGTTGTCAGTACCTTTGATTCATCCTCGGTAAGTGTCCATGTGTTATAAATGTCTCTCCCGTTTTCACCGATCCAGAGGAGCAGGTAGCTGCACTTTTCCTCTTCTCCTCTTTCCTTCAGAGGACCCGTGAACATCAGCTTCACATGCTGTTTGAACTTACGCCATGCATCGGGTAAATTCGTAGACCCCCAATCCATTCGAGGTGAAGGAACTCCAGCAAAATCCATCTTTTAGTCCTTTTACTCTGACACCATGTCTTGTTTTGTATGTTTTATACAAAATAGTAAAATGCAGAAGGACAGGATATTTATAAACGTAGCTCTTTATTAGCTAGCTGTAACTGCATGTCCATGTGCTCCTGGCCATGATCCCTTGCGAATGCCCTCACCACCTGGGTGGTCTTAACCAATCATAGCACAGTATAATGCATCCAATCACAATTCAGTATGTTGACACATATGAATATTACAATGACCAGTGCCTTGCCACACAGCAATGTGTTCATATACAACGGATGGACAAAATAATTTGCAAATAACTAATCAAAGACAAAAAGGAAACCAACACTCAAACCGAAACCCAATTGTAGAGCATTCGCAATGTGCCGTTCGAATGTGCTCCTATGGCAGCCACCGTACTTGACTGAGCATGCGCGGTGGTGGGTGCGCCCCTCTAGGTATTCTGTTAGTCACGCAATGTTGGTCTACGACTTACCATTATGTTAAATAAAAGTAATACTGTTACAAAGTATTCCCTCCGTGTCAGGTCATTCAACACCAATGTAAGAAAAACATACTGTGAAATACTGCCAGCTGTTTACATTTAGTCTCCCTTGATTTTAGAGCATTATTATTTCCAGATGTTGTCCCGAAAGCTTTTGGGACTGGACCTGGACTTGATGTTCTTTGGAAATGTATAACATGGACATGTTGGGTGAAGGATATTAATCATTAACATGCACACTGTGTGGGTGTCTGAAGAGGGAGGTGCTGATAATCTGCTGTGTGATTATGACCACCTGGGCCAAAGAGGAGTGACGAGCGTGTCAGAAAATCCCCAGAACCCAGGCGGAGTACAGCTGAGTGTGGAGGCACAGGGCTGAGACATCAGACTTTTCGACGGACAGACACAAGCTGGCTCAAGACTTCTGCGAAAACAGCTGTTTGCAGTTTTCCAGCTCCGGAAACTACAAAAAAACAACAACAGAAGAACTCACCTCATAACCTAGGTTGTGCAACTTGGGTCTCTGTGTTTATGAAAAAGAAGTGGAAAAAATGTTATCTGGGGCTTGTGCAAGCGCATGTGGACTCATGGGGGTCATGACCTTTATCGTGGCTCAAATCACGGCTCAGGATGAGTACATGATCAGAGCTTTGAAGCTTATGTCTGAGACTCCTCTGATAGATGGGTGAGTAACCAACAAATCCAGCTAGTGGACTTCGATGTCCTGAAACTGCTTAACATCTAAGGATCTGACTTTCTACTAGCTACTCTCTAACTAGTATTAACTGATCTCTTACTATAGCTGAACACTAACTAGATGTCCACTAACTAGCTGACATCTATCTGGCTAGCATTCCACTAACTAGCTGACTTCTTCTTTATAGTTAATCTCTTGACCTCTATCGTTCTACTTTCTAACTAGCTGACTCTAACAATGAGGTGCTTATGCCTCTGTTTTTCAAATGAATGTATAATGGTGTATCAAAAGTAAAACCTCATCATTAGTTGTTTGTAGGCCTACTGTGTGGAATATTGACTGAATTTTTCTCCAATTTAATAGCTGACTTCTTCTTTATAGTTAATCTCTTGACCTCTATCGTTCTACTTTCTAACTAGCTGACTCTAACAATGAGGTGCTTATGCCTCTGTTTTTCAAATGAATGTATAATGGTTTATCAAAAGTAAAACCTCATCATTAGTTGTTTGTAGGCCTACTGTGTGGAATATTGACTGCATTTTTCTCCAATTTAATACAAAAGTAACCAAATACTAAAACTACTTTAGTTTAGTTAGTTTAGTTTAGTTTTGAAGCAGATCTGGATACGGAAAATACTGTTAAGAACATATGGTTTTAAACATCCTGTATTATACGTTTTGTTATTTGCATCAAGGTAGATATTTTACGGATCTAGCCAGCGAAGAAATCAGTTAGACCAATCACAATCGGGAGCTTTGTTATAATCACCATGGCCAATGTATATGTTGTAGGACATGGCAGAATTAACAGCCTATTTATGTTTCTCAACACATAGTAATCTTATTGCATCCATAGTGGTAAACTACATTTATAAACCTATAATTATTGGTATCTGTTATATGTATTGATCATTCATCTCGATAGCAGTTGACGCTGCAAGCCAATGTTTACTTGCACTGCAGTATGTGACTAAAGGTTGCTTTTGATAACATGAAGGTGTGCAGTTGTATCGATACAGTTTCATTTTGGATACCAACTTGCTCCAAAAGAGTGATAGTCAAATTTTAGTTATCGAACAGGGAAACAACCTGTCGTAGCAAATTATACAACTGGTGGCTGGCTCAATTTAAAAGGCTAAGACAAATGGATATCCGTAGTTGATTTATTTCATGTGCTGCAGCACACAAAAGACGCAGTTTCAAAGGCAACTCCACACTGGGCAGAGTTCTCGAGAAAAGGCGCGCCGAGCAAAGGAGGGAACCCCTATTTGTAGAGTGGAGTAAACAACATGTAAAGATAACACTAGATGACGCCATCATCCATAACTGGTTCAATGCGTAGCTAAGGCCAGACCCCTGGTCGTAGCTCAGCATATATGGTGCCACCTATTATTTATGGCGGGTACAACGTACGGTCAGGGTAACGCATGATTTAAGGAGACACAATGTTTAGGAAGAGGAACCGGGAGGCAGGGCTTCCCTGTAGGGCCTTTCCAATGGCCGTCGACAAACACCGCCCCCCTTATGTGCCACCGTGCACGCTCGTCGGACGTGGAGAGGTCCTGGACCTCTGCGACAGACGCTGCCACATGACCGACCGGAGTAGAAACGAGTGCGGTGTCAGCAGGTGGAGGTCGGGAAGCCGCGGCCTTAGCGTCTGCGTCCGCCCTATCATTACCCAGGGACACAGTGTCAGTACCACCCGTATGTGCTGAGCATTTAACAACGGCAATCTGGGTGGGCAGGAGAATGGCATCGAGTAACGCAGATATGTTGTCATGGTGCAAAATGTGTTTGCCCGATGACGTGAGGAAACATCTGTGCCGCCAGAGGGCCCCGAAGTCATGGACGACGCCGAACGCGAATTGGGAGTCAGGGTAGATGGTGACAGAGGCGCCTGCTGCCGCACGGCAGGCTTCGGCAAGGGCGACGAGTTCAGCAACCCGCGCAGAGTAGTGAGAGGGGAGAGAGCCAGAACAAACCGTCTCATAATCAGATACCACAGAAAAACCCCGCGCGCGTCAAACCTGTTTCCGGGTTTCTGGAGGCGGAGCCGTCGACGTAGAAGACATAGTCGGGGTTAGGAAGGGGAACCTCCCCTAGATCAGGACGCGGCTTACAGAACAACTGTAATTCAGCCAAACAGTGGTGCGGCTCGCCCTCTCCCTCAATAGGAAGCAGGGTGGCAGGATTGAGAACATTGCAACGTCTAATATGTATATTGGGCAGGTCAAGGAGGATGGTATGATATTTCAACCATCGTGGCGCAGATAAATGGGAAGTTTTCTGTTCTAAGAGGATCATAGAGACCGCATGTGGAACAAGCTAGGTTGCGGCCTAGGAAGACAACATCCTGGCAGATCCACTGGAGCTTTGAGAGGCAGGCTTTGTGCCCCTCAGACGCCAGGTGGTGTAAGAGTTGCAGAGAATTATTGTGATACCGGTCCTTAGATGGGGAACAAACGAATAGATCATTAACATACCGTAACAATGCAGAGCCCGCTGTAACTGAAGTGATGCTAGGCTTAACCACAACAGGGTGTGCATTTTTTAACAAAGCCGACATAATATTTGCTGGTCGCCCACAGTCATGTGGGTGCGTCTCGTAAGTCAGGGTGGATTGTCGAGGCCCTGGTCGTGGTCACGTCTCTAGCCATGGTAGTAGTGGTCTCGAGCTGTGGGAGAACATGCAATTGGGGACGTGCATGAATGGCAACTGTTATCATAGGAAGACAAACAATGTAAAAGACGAATTTTGCCATAATATGATTATCTGACTGACTTTTAACAAGTTAGTAATTGTGAGACACTAAGGTAATTGTAATAGAAAGCAATCATAGTAAAAGCCATATCCTTATTAACCCTATTGTTTCAGCTGTAGTCAGAGTCTAGTCCTCTCTTGTGTAGTCAACCACTCTGAGTGTGGGAGTGGCCTCCCTTATCTCAGGGGTCCTAACACACGAGAAGACAGGCTCAGGCTCACACACACATTCACACATGGCTTTTTCCCTCCCCCCAATTTCTTTCTTTGCCAAACCCCTATTATTTTCATTGCAGACAATATCATTGAGCATTTGGATCCTTGTTAATTTAGTACTGAATGTTCATAATCATTTATTATACTACTCTCTGTGGTTTTTTATCGCTCAATTATGATCTAAAAATTATTTCATAACTTTTAATATAATTTATATTCGTAGTCCCTCAGGAAGGTTTTTTTATTGTCCGTGTTGTTATTTTAGTAGTTAACCTCCATGTCTAATTTAACCATCCCAATTTTCTGACACTGGAGCTTACAACTCAACCAGTGTCTAGCACTCGTGTCAAGATACACAACACATAAACACACAGACAGACATTTGGGCCCAACAAGCTAGCTCTAAACACATAGACAATAGTTATAGACCTTTGCTCAGAACCTATTGGATGAACTAAGACTACATCAGGTTTGTTGGACAGTATATCCACCACCGCGCTCCCTCAGGGTCCATTAGGGCGGGTCCCACTTCCTCACTTTAGTGAGATGGGAATTTCCCTGAACTCCGAAGAGTCCCCAGCGCTGGTTGACCCCTGGACTTCTGTGGACGAGCGGTAGCGGTGATATCTGTCCCAATCGTTTATGGCGGAGGCAGAGGAACTTTGTATATTAACTCTCCCCTGGATGTTCATCTAATATCCTGCTCTTTGTCCCTCTCTCTCTCGGCTACTTTCCTCAATCCTTTCTATCGTTCTAACAATCTGTGGAGCGTGTCAGTGGGTGTTGTCAGTGGGTTAGGGTGTGTGTGTGGTTTTAGCAAGCAGTTCTTCATTGCGGTGTGTGTGCGGGTGTTTGTTACCGCCTTTCGGTTCGTTGTCGTCCGGTCGCACCATCGCCTCTCCGCATGTCCACCCGATCACCAGTCAATCAGCCTGTTCTGGTCCTCATCTCCCCCAGCCGTCTCCCTGTCTGTTCCTCCTTGACTGTGGGCAGTGTCTCATCCAATGGTCGCTGGCTCCACAGACAAAGCACCTTTGGTCTCTCATGCCGGTTCCTTGATCGTCTCTGGTGTCCTCGCCGTGAGGCCCTCCACGTCGTGGATAATATGTACCTCTTGGTGGCCCCCTCTGCTGATATCGGGGGTGCCAGTCTTGATCTTTAGGCTGAGCCCCTTGATTGCGGCCTAAGCCTGTGACTGTCTGCATCAAGGAGAGTTGGACATGTTCTTGCCTTGGGCTCCTCCCCTTTATTGGCTGTTCTTCCCTTCCCGTAGCTTCTGGGGGTGCTCCCCCCTGTCTGGGAAGCTAACTGTCAAGCTAACTTGGGAATAGGGCCTGAAGTCATTTTTCCACCACAAACCTAAAAAATTAAAGTCTCCAAAACATGGATGCATTAAAGAATGAACACCCACTTCTCATAATCCCCCTTATCCGCAAACGGACATTCGCTACACTAATTTACCCTTGGATTGAAAGTAAAAGGATATTTTGTTGAAAGGCCAGAGCATAAGATTGCCTTCACAAGGCTATGTTGGTTGAATAGTCCATCCGTAATTTTTGCCAGAGCGATTATTATTGGAAAATACCGCATATTCAGATGTAAATAGTTTTGCTGCGACAATTTTGTCCGCGTTATTTCGTCCACAGAATTGTTTAAGCCATGTTTTAGCTTCAACATAGATGTGAATGCGGCTGTGAACTGGCCCTCATTGAGGAAACAATCCGACGTGAAGTGTTTACACACACATACAATAATGAGCTAACTGTAGCTGAGACGTTGCCATTAAACATTTATGTAAATTAAATTTCCTGTCATTTTCGGGTTTTGGGAGAATGTGCAGACAGAGCTTCCCCCTCCACACACGCCATGGCGTTATACGTGTCCAAAAACTTTCTCTCGGACACCGCAGTCAATCGCTGCCCAGACATTCACCTGGGTTGGATTATGCTAATTTGCCCGGCCATGGCGGAGTTTCAAAACGACCTGTTCTATCAAACCTGTTCGGAACAAAACTTCAAAACGAGACTCCAAAAAAACAGGGGGACTGTCAGATTTTAGAATTTGTCATGGTTAACACGTGGAACAAGTGGAATGGTCAGGAATAAGCCATTTTCCATAATACGTCCTCTTTCAATTACAGTGTTGAGTGGCATCCAGCAGAACGGACTTTGCAGAAATTGAATATATTATTCATAGCTATGTTTTAACTAGTGTTAATTATTCCCATGTTGCACAGCCATGTTTCTACAGTATCCCAGAACGGAAAAAAAACTGCTTTAGAGAGGACACATTTTTAATTAACAATCATAATCGCTATCTTACTTGTAAGGTATTACCCATAGTTTCACAGACTAAATATCTAAAAACAATTTAAAAATCTATCGACATTTTGGAAATACCTACTGCCACCTTACATGCCAGTACCGCCACCGTAACAAAATGTATCTCTTTATTCGTGTCCCGAAGCATAATTGTCCAACTTTTTCCGTGCTACACAGAACGAAATTTAAACCCATGCATTTTGAATGGAAGCTTCTCTCAGACCTTTTTCGTGCTGGTCTGAACGACATTCAAACCAATGCATTTCAACTGGGAGAATTTATTTGCCCTCTAGTTATGCATACGTCAAAACAACAAATGCAACAAAGGGTATTTAGGCATCAAGCACCGAAGTAGGCTAAGTTGAAAGATTTTTCAAGGTACAACTGTTGGGGTTGTCATCTTCAGGACAGGAATACCGGTTTACTTAACGGAGGAATAAACACATGTATTCATCGTTGGTGTTTTAACCAGAACGGGGGAGGAATGACCTTTCTTTATTTTTGTACATGCGCAGTTGTACGTTTCTAATAGGGCATGACTGTACCAGTGTAAGAACACAACACAATAACATATCAGTCTATATGCCAACACCCCCACTTGCTCTTAAACTTTACAAGTCGTATTCAACCTAACTTTATCAACATATTTAGCTTACAGTTATACATCTCACAAATGTCAGTTTATATTCCAAACATATAACCCAAGAATTTTTCATTTTTGAACTTCGTTACAGGTTTAGTCAAAACATCTGCAACCATGTCTGCCGTTGGACAATATTCAATACTTATTTTACCATCACTGAGTGCAGATCGAATGAAATAATATCTGATGTCGACATGTTTACGTCTCTGACGACATTCTGGGTGCTTTGACAGAGCAATTGCACCTTGGTTATCTTCAAAGATTGTTACTGGTGCATATCGGCACTCATTATCCATCTCGCCCAATAACTGTACAAGCTACAAACTTTCTTGTGTAGTAGCAGCCAGTGCCATGTACTCTGCTTCACATGTAGATAAAGCTACTGTTGGCTGCTTCTTAGACCTCCATGAAATAACAGGTCCACATTTAGTTAGACTAAAACAATACCCTGTTACGCTTCGTCTGTCATTTTGATCTGCTGCCCAATCAGCATCACTATATGCTACGAGGTTGAGTTTTTCCACCCCCTTTGCAACATATCTTGCCTTGTATGTCTCAGTCTCATCTGAATTGTTTTTGACCGTATAGACCCACCTGCCCCCCACTATATTTTTACCCTCTGGCAGTGTGGTCAATGTGAATGTATCATTTTCCCTAAGGGAATCCATCTCCTCCTTCATAGCAGTAGCCCAAATCTCTGATTTTGGTGAAATCATTGCTTCTTTGAAGGTTTGTGGTGCATTGCACATTACTCTGTAGCAGTAATCAACACTATGTGGTATCTGGTCATCACACTTCACTTTACACTCATAGTTTTTAAGTACTGGGGTTTCTTCCTCGCTCTGTCTGGATAGCGTGGACTCTGACTATCTGAAGTCTCGATTTGCACATCTTGTGTTTCTTTGGAATTTTGATCTGCATTCTTGGCTTTTGGCATGGGGGATTCAAATCTCTTCCCATGAAGATCATCACTCATTTCCAAATCTGTCTGAGTTTGGCGTTCGACTATACCTTTTGTAAAGAACTTGACTAATCTATTTTTAAGAACTTTTCCAGTGTCTGGGTAGTAGACTAGCTGGACTATTTTTATCATACCCGCCAAAAATACCCTTTTCACATCTTGAGTCCAACTTTTTCTTGTTCTGTCTGTATGCATAGCAAACAGATCCAAATTCTTTCATCTTTAAAAGATCAGGCTTTCTCCCAGTAAACATGTAGTATGGAGTCTGTCCTACATGCCTATTGTAACACCTATTGCGAATTACTGCAGCAGTCATTACAGCATATGTCCACAAGTTCTTTGGTAGGTTGCGCTCAAGTAGCATGCATCTTGCCATTTCAAACAGTGTTCTCCAATTTCTCTCAGCGGTCCCATTTTGATGGGGTGAGTAAGGGGCTGAAGTTTCATGTCTTATGGCATTCTTACTGAGCAGTGACTGGAACTCTTTTGCTGTGAACTCTGTGCCATTATCTGACCTGACACACTTTATTTTCCCATAAGGGGCCACATCAGCAATAAACTTCTCAGTAGCTTTTACAGTATCACTCTTTGCTTTTAGGAAATACACAAAAACTACCCCTGAATAGTCATCCGTAAATGCTAGAGTGTATCTGAACCCATCTTTTGCCTCTGGCTCAATAGGGCCAGCCAAATCAGTGTGCACAAGCTCAAGAGCCACTTTTGCCTTTTCATCAAGCTCTCTGTTTCTGCTCTGAACACATTTTTCCTGTGTGCAGATTTCACAGTTGAAGGTAGATTTGTCAATCTTACCTGTGATTTTCATTCCCTCTGTCACATTTTCTAAATTTGGCACATCCTCAAAATTACAGTGGCCAAGAATTTTGTGCCATGTGTGAATATCATAGCACCCATGACATCCATAATCATTTTCATCACTTACAGTGTTAAGGTAGTAAAGTCTATTGTACTCCTTGATGTCAAAAAAGGTACCGTTCTTGTGGATGAGCTTGTTACACCCCTGTCTAAAGTTGACTGAAGCTCCGTTGGCTGTCGCTGCTTTAACAGAGAAAATGTCCTGTGGAAATGACAGCACGTACAGCGCCTTCGTCAGCGTTGTTTTCACCCGATGACCCGTGTTGTCTCTCAGGTAAACCTCCGCTGCACCTCTCCTCTCCGCGACACCATTCATTCTTGTTTCGTCAGTCAGCTCCATGGAATGTTTTTCCGGTTGGAAAGTCTCGTCAAACTCCTTAAACTTCCCAATGTCCGTGACTATATGTGACGTTGCTCCCGTATCAACCATTAGCCCTTTCTGTTTCAGTCCACGAACCTGACAGTCACTTATTCTGAATGCAAATGTGTAGCCTTCAGCATCTGTTGCTTGTTTCACATTGTCTCTTCTTTTTTGTCTGCAATTTGCGTCAGTATGAGTGGAGCTCTTGCAAAAACTACACCACTGTCTCCGTTCTCTGCGCTCTCCAGTAACGGTACATTCCCGGGCCTTGTGCCCTTTCTGGCCACAGTTGAAGCAGGTTATCTCGGTCCCTTAATCTCTTCCTCTTGGCCAGCTAACTTTAATGTTACTTGCCTTCATCACGTTGTCGTCAGTGGAAATGGTGCTAAACTTCTCGTGCTTTCATAGCTCCTCAACTTAGTTTTGAACTTGCCAAAAGATGTCGGCTCGTCACTCTGCGTTATGTGGATGGCAAACGGCTTAAATGATTCGGGCAAACCTTTCAGAATCATTGCAATCAACAGCCCGTCACTTAAAGTCTCTTCAGCATTCCTCAGTGCTGTAATAGTCGTCTCAGACCGAATGATATAGTCTGTAACACTTTCGTCAGCGGCTTTCCGAAGAGAAGTTAGCTCAGTGTAGAGGCTAATCACACGTGGCTTCCCTTTTCCTGTAAATGTTCCCTCAATATCTTCAACGCTTTTCTCCCATCATCTTTATATAAGCGGCGGCTTCTATAAACAAACAAGGGGGAGTGCGCTCCGCTGCTCTCCACCAAGCAGCAGTCGAGCTCTGGCTGTGGGCTCATCAGAACCTACTCAGCCTGAGAGCCCTGCATATCGCGGGCGCCCTGAACTTTGGGGCGGACCTCATGTCTCGCAGCGGTCCCCGCCGAGACGAGTGGCAGTTACATCCCGACATTGTCAGGCTGATCTGGCAGAGGTTCATAACCGGCGTTTTGTATCCTGTCCTCTTGTCACACCCTCTCACGTTCCGTCCAATTCCGCCATTGGACTCACCCTGCCACCATTACCCCTCGTGCTCCCTCTGATTATCCACACCTGCAGTCATTTACCAATCACCCCCCACAGTACTTAAGCACTGGCGTTTCTCACAGCCAGTGCTAGTTCGTTAGTTTACCCCACACTCGTCGGTACATTCGTCCCCGCCTTTAGTTCCAGAATCTCCCCAGTTCTTGTTCCTGCTCCCGTTCCTGTTCCTACTCCGATTCCTGCTCCCGTTCCTGTTCCTGTTCCTACTCCGATTCCTGCTCCCGTTTCTGTTCCTGTTCCTAGTCCCTGCCTGCCTACCGTTGCCGAACCTCTGCCTTCCCGACCACCCGCTTGTTGCCGAGTCCCTGCCTGCCTGCCTACCGTTGCCGAACCTCTACCTTCCCAACCACCCGCTTGTTGCCTAGTCCCTGCCTGCCTGCCTGCCTACCGTTGCCGAACCCCTGCCTTCCTGACCATACGCCTGTTGCCGAGTCCCTGCCTGTCTGCCTGTGTCCCCGTTGCCGAACATTGCCTGCCTGACCACTCTTAGCCTGCCGAATAAATTCCTTGGCCCCTTTATTCATCTCTGCCTGTTCTGTGTCCTGCATTTGGGTCCGTTAGTTCTGCCGTACACATAACACCTCTATTATTAAACATTGCACAACAGGTTTCCTCCTGTCGCCTCTTTGAGCGTAGGTAGGAAGGACCTTGTTGCTCGTTGCTATTGGTAGCTTGGTTTTCTTCCTAGCTCTACCCATATGGTAGTGGACGTAGGAGATGCCTTTGTTGCTCTGCATTCCCCCTTTTTCATGTTCATTGAAATACGGGTTGAGTCAGAGTTACAGACTCACTCTATTCTCTTTATTATCGCTGTTACGATACGAGACTAGGACCCAAACGCAAGACACAGAAAACCAAAAAGGGTGCGGGTACAAAAAGGATTTATTGTCCAAGAGGTACAGGCAAGGGCAAGGCAGGCGGGTAGTCCAGCAGGCAGTAGGCAGGCGGGGAGTCGGGCAGGCAGAAGGACGTAGGCAGGCGGGTGGTCGGGCAGGCGAGGTTTGGCAACGAGGAAGACAGGAACTAGGAACAGGAACGGGGAGCGGGAGCAGGAAACGAGACAGGAACTGGAACGGGAGCGGAACCCGTAATAGGGACAGGAACGGGAGCGGAACCCGTAACCGGAACAAACGAACGAACAAAGATGACGAGGACCAAGTTACCATGGGAGGTAAAACAACACAACGAACTAGCACTGGCTCTGTGGGGAGCCAGTGCTTAAATACTGTTGTGGGTGATTGGCTGATTAATGACAGGAGTGGGGAGCGGAGTGCACGTGGTCAATTGGAAGACAGGGGATAAACAAAAGCACATGGTGTAGTGAGGCTGGGTGCCACTAGATGGCGGAAATGGACAGAAAGGGAGACGGTCACGTAACAATCGCTTTGCGTGTTTTTAAGAGAATTCAGGGTTTCCTATTAGCTGTTGTGTTTTGCACATCTTCGGCTTTTTGAGTCTGATGTGCCTTGTGACTTACGTCTTTATTTTTGTGACTTGGGTCCAGCAGGAGTACATTTATCGGGCTCCACTCGCAGCTTCACCTTAGCCCATAAGGCGAAGCCTAGACGGCGTAGCCTACATGAAATAGAACGATAGTTATGTTATTATAACTTTAGTTCTATAATTGTAGGTGTAGCCGTCTAGTTTCCCACCTGCTGTACCCTCCAAATGTTTAAAGAATAGCTGGGAGGACGAACGCAGCTGTGCGCCGCGTTATATACACAGTGTCGTGGGAAGTGTGGGCAGTGCCCACGTTGATTGGTGCATTGCTGAACATTTTCAGTGCACGCGAGTGCGCGCACGGGACAACCCCATAAGGCAAAGCCTAGACGGCTACGCTTATAATCATAGAACTAGAGTTATAATAACATAACTATCGATTTTGTCGTTGTGTACTTTAGAAACATGGTTGGTGATTATGTTGATATTTTTACCTCCGGTAAACCAGTTTATAAAGCATACAAATGCTATTTTACCATACCTACCAAGCTCACTATATCTGCCACATATGGAAGACTGCTCCTTCCCAAAATATAATTGAATCTGCGCTTCGCAGTTAACATGTCCATGTAGTGTAGTGGTACAGCATCAGTCATATGACCATGGGGTTGCCGGTTCGAGCCTGGCCTCGGCCATACACCATGTGAGACATGGCTTGAAGTCAATCAATGTTGACTATGGTGAATTAATTAGGCCATGGCCACCATACTGTTAAGACCTCGTTATTGTTGCTTGCAACTATATTTATTATTATTATTATTATTATTCCGCCACATCGCCTGATTCGCAAAGTTCCCCTGTCCCAATTTGCACCAAAATTTAGAGATTTGTCCAAAACAATCCCAAACAGCCAAATCTACAAAGAGGAACCGATAGGCCCAAGTCTCTAGCGCCACCAATGGGTTAAAGTTGCAACATTTCAAAAGGTCAAATCTCAGGCCCAATTTGCCCTATACTCGCAAGTTTGATGTCAAATGATGCAACTTCTCAAGCACTCCATCTTTGCCACTCTAAGCATGAAGGTCACCACACAAATACGCAATTCTGTGTTTCCAGCAAAAACTGCTTTTCACATCTCCTCCCAAGCCAAATGCCCAATTCAAACCAGTCCAATGCTAAAGCATTCCCAATCTCTTATAAATAGAAGAAACGGTATAAAACAGTTCTGAAAGTCTAAACCCTATGGCCCCCAGGGACTCAAACGTTACGTGTGCGAACGCCACTTTGACAGGAAATAGGCATATCTCCTAAACAGTAAATCCTATTCACACCAAATGTGGGTCCCATGTCTAGAACCCACCCCAGTGTGGACAGCCAGAATATTAGCCATGTTGTCCGCATGGGGGCGCTATAATATGAATATATGGTGGGGTTCAAACTGAGCTGGCTTGGGAGCATTGATGCTGAGCTATGTTAAATCCAATTCCAGCAGTCTTGTCCGAGAACTTTCATGAAACAAAATCACTGTCAAGGGTTGACTACTTCCAGCATTAGGGGTGCTTTGGCTTAATATTGGGCACCACCCCACACGGGCAGAAGGGATGAATTTAGACTATTGCTCCATAACTTCAAGTGACACCCAGCAGTTGTCTCACTGAATTCACCAAATTCAGGCTGGGCTGCGCGCTTGATGCCGGTTATTGCTGCTTGCAGCTATATTATTGATATAAATTCACTGAAATTGTATAATTGATTGATTACTGAGGATATGACACTATATCCTTATTCTCACCCACCCCACCTTGATTTTAACACATCATTCAATAGATGAATTTCCGTCACTAAGAGCACCCAGACCCCACCTCCCCACGGGGGCACACTTTCATCATAAGGGCGGGGTTAGTTTTAGTTTTGGATAATATGGAAATTAAAAGTATCCATAATACACCGCATTTACCCTTTGTTGCATTTGTTGTTTTGACATATACATAAATAGAGGGTGCACTGTGCGTATCTGTGTGAATGTGATTAGCCATCACAAGCCGTTTCATAATCTGCCCTGCCCTGTGAGTTAGTGACATCACAAGTGAGAGTGTCCACCCAGATGTATGCTGAGAAGACCAGTTTTAACAGCCTACCCTGTGGACTGTAGAAACTGGTAGGCTTATCTATCCATCATACATGTAGGTGGACAGGTGGATTTTGAAATGGCTTGTAATGGCTAATCACACTCACACTTTGTGGTAAAATAGGGGCCCTTTAACCCAATCAACATCTGCCAATGTTATCAATGTCCTAGTAAATCTGCACATCTACTACAAAGTCTGCTTTTTTCCACATATCATGAGACAAGACTTTTACATGACCTTTGAAATCTTTTTAAAAGTTCTTTTTGTTATCATAAATACAAAACAAAATATTTATAGCTTATGATATGGTCAACAGCTAAGGTTGTGCTAGACACATGCTGATGATACCATTTAGTTGAATGACCATTCTGCAAACCTTACTGATACAACCTATAAGTGATGGCTAGTGGATTTTTGAGACCGAAGCAAACATTATACTGTCTTGTGCTATACACATATCTTTCAGGATAACAACCCCTTACAATAGTTATTTTTTATGAGGATAGGGAAAAGTGTATCTCCTGTGTTTCACCTGTGTTCCTTTAGTCATAACGACCTGCCCTGGCAGCTCCGGAAACTGTTTAACAACCAGCTAAACAAAGTGGATCTGAACTCACTGAACACCACACACACCAACATCCCCAAGATCAAGGAGGGGAAGCTGGGGGCACAGGTACCCTTTTGTCCATACCTAATATTATTGGTATTGCTAATTAACATAATATGATTCTAATAAATAAAGTACTATATTGCATGCACCAGATACATTTTATTTTGTGTATTTGTGTCTGTATTTGTCCCTATAAAAAAAACATACTAACTAACTTATCCCTGAAGCTACGTTCTTCTAGAGGCATTGATGTTATGTTGTACTGTGCAGCTCTGAGTGTTCACCAGTTAGAGACTATGATTGGCAGCTCCCAATGTCTACTCACTGTGTTCGTCTGTGTATCCATTGTGCCGGTGTAGTTCTGGTCAGCCTACGTCTCGTGTGATACTCAGTACAAAGATGCGGTGAGACAGACGTTGGAGCAGATCGATGTGATCCACAGGATGTGTCAGAAGTACCCAGAAACGTTCAGCTTCGCCACCAGCAGCCAAGGTCAGACTCACGGTCCATGCGTCTCATTTTAAACGTTCAGGTCCTTTTCTTTGGTGTATTATCGTCGTTTTGACTGTACTTTCTACCATTTACTAAAACGACAATGAAAAGACAATACAGTGTAATAGAAATAGGGACATTATGTGCTATAATGTTTGTCGTTGTTACACTGAAGACTATACAGGTTAATATAAATATGAACATTATGTGCCTATATTGCGAATGAAGTTTAAGACTTTTATTTAGAACTTTAAGAAATTAATACAAAAGCCGAGGTGGTCTGCAGAACACCTGTTTTTCCAGTTTTGGCAAACAGTTTTTAGTGTCTCACTCTGTGGTCTCATGTTCATGGTCTTTAAGCACAACTTGGTTGGCCACGTATTGGTGGCAAACCTTTCACCCAGTTTCCCTCATCCTTTAACCTTGCCTCCCTTATCCATCAAAGAGCACCTAGTTCCCCTCATCCTTCAACCTCAACTTCCTTATCCATTCCTTTTACAACATTTTTTAACCATTAGGTTGTCTCGACCTCATCAGAAGAATTCTATTGTACAAGGATATTAGAACATACTAGTGGCACAGAACATCGGATGATCTTTTAAAGAAGCAAGAGTCTCTTCATAAAATAGACGTCCAATGACGTTTGGAAGGAATTTAGAGATAATTTTTACTATAGTTATATTTAACCATTGGGTACCCATCATATTATTACAGGGTACAGTATGTTCATAAAACAACAAAAAATCTGGATGTTTATGGAAAGATGAAGACTTCACATGATGACTTCTGCATCATGTGATTTTTTTAAATTACCTTATTACCAACAAACAGGCAAACTACATTGTTCCTTTATAGTTTTGGGTTACTTAAAATAGCTACCTGGTACATCCGCATTTGCTTCGGAACGGTCCAGGTGACAGTGTATTGTCATGGATACTGTTGGCCCCTATGAAAACTGTCTCAACTGTCGTTCACCTCGCCCGCAAATGTCATCATCACATCACATTTATGGCCTTGCGGTTCCTCCTGCCATTGGCAGACAGAATTCACCTGCCCCAGATGTCTCTCACTTGTGTCACCACATGTTGAACATTTTGAAGTGGCTAAAATGTTGAAAGGCTTCTCCCTGACCCTGGCAATTGTGTTCGACCAGCATTACTATGAAAGGCCATTAGGGAAAGTTAAGTCTTAGAAATGTTGCGTATACACAACCGAATTTTGCATGTTAACACGTAGAGTTTGGTCGTGTTAACACGTCATATTTTGACGTGTTAGCGCAACAACAATTTAAATTGTAACATGTCAGGTCTCATGTTGGCGTGTTAACACTCGAATGGTCAGTCACAGCCAAGGGGTTGTTCCATTCTGATCTTACAGGGGTGTTAGAAACATTACAGCATAAAGCTAGCGATGTATCTTTCCCTGCCAAAGCTACTTGGATTGTTTCCTCCTTGTTTACAACCTAGACCATTATTTCCTTTTCTGTAACATGCGCGCATATAACCTTGTATTTAATACATGAACATGAACATATATGTTCATGTTATCTGAACACAATATGAACACAATATTCTGAACAACCCCCGAAAAGATTGATTCTTCGATCCTGTGATAGGAACGGGACGATGTGATGAGTACATTAATGTAACGTTACACAATGTAAGCACAGTTCACGTTGCTTGCAAGTGTAACGTTGTAGTTCTATGTAATGCGTAATTTACACAAAGTTACCCCAGATGAGGATGTATCACCAATAGTATCCATACCTTATATTATTGGTACTGCTAATTAGCATACTATGCTTCTAATAAATAAAGCATATTTATTAGTATCATCAGTCTTCTTTGTGTGGCCATCAAGGCATATTGTAAACGTATGAACCTCTCCAAATTACATTTTAGCCAAATTCTGTGATTTGTGATACTGGGCTATAGCCTACAAATAGGCTAATATTTGACCAGACTCATCATCGTCTTTGTCTTTACCTTGAGACGCTAGTTGTGTGGTATCTTTTTTTTTTTTTTTACATTTCTGTAGAATGTAGTGGTGTGAAGTTCTGATCTTTTTTCGGACTCGCATCATTGAATCTCGTTCATTCAAAGAACGAATCTTTTTGAGTCAGATTGTTTATTAGCGCATAGAAATAATGCGTGTCATATACAGTAGTCTAATGCATATACTGGGTGATATACAGTAACACAGTGAAGACGTAGGTGGCTACATTAAAATTTGTTTTTAATTTAATTTAAGTAGACAAACAGTACACAATATAGCCAACATTCAAATTTTCTTAATCAATCATCATAATTAGTTTATTTTGGCACATGAAGAAACAATGTGTCTGAGGATCTCGACTTTTTTCAAAACCAAGAGCGAAATGAACGATCCACTCGCAGATACGGATCGTACGTACCAGATCATAGAAGTAATGTGCATGTGCAAATCCAAGAACAAATTAACGAAATTATCGACCCACTCGCAGATACAAATTGTACGTACCGGATCGCACACAAAAGATTTGTTCTTTTTGAACGAATCGTTAATGAATCACACATCACTAGTAGAATGTTGAACGTGCAGGTTTCTGTCAAAGCAGAGTAACTGATGTGACGATTATCATATTTGATTATTTCGCTTCCGACAGTCCAACAGTTAAGCGGCCCACCGGAAAAGCTGCCGAATCTCCCAATGAGCCACTCCGGCATTGGTAGGCTGTATGTTGGCAGATAATTCTGCCTGACGCCTGAACAAAAAAAGAAAAGTTTATATACCCTAGGCTAGGCTCCTGGAAGTTGAACCACAGGTGTTCGGTCAGGAACGAGAGTGTAAAAAATATAATTTATTTTCCAATGCCACAGCAAGCCAAACACACATCTCTTCACCTGTTAATGTACAGAATGCTCTGTAAATGGTTTGAGGAAAGAAAATAAATATAGAATTACATTGCAAACAGGCAGAAGCCTGCATTTATCTGTAAAGGACTGGAATAATAGTGTGTTTGCCGTTTTCATTCCAGGCGGACTTATGGTCCTTAATACAAACTTAACAGATATTGCACCATTACTTACTGTTTAATTAACGCACACAGAACACACAGTATAACAGGTAAAGCAGCATCTTCTCTTCACCAAACATTCTTCCAACTCCGTTCATTCTGTTGGGGTGAACCACTGCACTCACTAGCCGGGGTGGTTGGAATGTTTAATTAACTGAGAGACATTTTTATTCTATAGATCATACATAATGGTTGTAGGTCACCTGTTAAAATATAATAGGTACCCATAGTTAAAAAGATAAGTACGGTATAAGTTCTTTGGAAGATCTCGAAATAATACCCCCTTATTCCATAACTTAACATATTTTTTCCCCAGTACCTTCATATTAGTATTGGTGTGTATTGTACCTGCCTGTTAGCATGCCCTTAGCCAGCTATGAGGTCACCGGGGTCTGGACCTTGGTAATTTGGAATTTGTAAACTAAATACAACTGTATAAAGAATCTTCGGTTGAGAACTTCTCAGAGATGAGTGCATGCTTAATTCAGTCTAGACTTGTTACTGAACCCCCGCAACTGAAGCCGCCTAACTATTTGTGACCCTCTCCCCTGCTCTGCTGACCAGAAATCAGAGCAGCGTTCAGCAATAATAGGACGGCCTGTCTGATCGGGGTGGAGGGGGGTCATTCCCTGGACAGCTCCCTGGGGACCCTGCGCACCATGTACCATCTGGGGGTCCGCTACCTCACCCTCACACACTCCTGCAACACACCCTGGTAGAAGCGCACACACATGCATGCACACATTCAAATCAAGGCACGCAAACACACAGACACACACATAAAACCACTGACATATACAGCTGAAGAAGATATCTGTGGAGACTTGTGGGAACACATACAGCCTGTTACATGATGTGTAAACAAGGCTTATCTTGTAACAGGGAAGAACCAGCAGCTGGCTGTTTTATATTAAAGGAAAGGAACAAAGGAATGGAGAAAGAATGCAAGGAAAGAAAGAAAATGAGAAATTCACAGATATAGGAACCATAAGGTAATATTGATTGTTCTGCTCACAGGGCTGATAACTGGCAGGTCGACACCGGGTCAGAACCCTCCGAACACAACGGACTCTCTCCCTTTGGCAAGGTCAGTCAATAGACTACATAAACTATATAGACACATACATGCATATATACATATATGAAGCTCATTATCTAGAAGGTCAGTAAATACAATATAAACTATACATACATAAATAATATAAACTACAAGGTCCATAAATAACCTATAGAAACGACATACATGCATAAGGTACATTATCTAGAAGGTCAGTAAATATTATCTCATCTTGTCAATCATACATTTTTCAAAGATGAGCGCAATGGATTGGATGGTTCTCCTGTGACACCAAAACTTCAAATTTTTGATGAATAAAGTACCATCCTATCTTATTGGGGAACAATAAACACAAAACACAAAACCTGCAATTCCTGAAGAAATTTTACTTGAACTTCCATTACATTATTATGTTTACGTATATTTGCCTATGTGTACATATGTTTACGTACTTGAATGTATGTATGTGTACATACGTTTGTGTATGTATGTTTAAGTAGGCATACATACACAAACCTTTGCAAAACAAACCCCTCAGAAATTGGGATGGTGATGAAGAGGTTTAAAGAAAGCAAAAAATCGGCAAACAGTATCGGATTCGGCCAATTTGCTTGTAGAAAAGTGTCAAACTGAATCGGCCATGAAAAACCATGATCGGTGCATCCCTAATGAGTATGTATATGCTTAGCTCTTTGTACATCTATGTTTATACATAGGTTTACGTTGGTTTATGTATGGTTACGTATGTATGTTTACATACGTATGTATGTGAGTATGTGTACTTATGTAAACACATCTATACCTATGTTAACGCTGTCAGCAAATATCACTCGTTCATCCACGTTAGCTCCCCTTGCCACACACACTTTACAGAAAGGAGCATAACACAAATTCAATAATTATGAAATAAACTAATTCAAATGATTTTTCATTGATAAAATTTTTTAACCAGCTCCTACATAGTTTGACACAGAGGAACAAAGACGAACTGGCAGAGAGGAAGGGAAACACACAGACTAAATACACTAGAAGGAGACTGTTAGTGAGGGACAGGTGAAAACAATCAAAGTGAGTGGGAACAATCAGAACCAGGAAACACAAGGACAGAGTGAAGTCTTCAATGAAGGGGGTGGGATGTGAGATGTAGTGTAAATATTGAGGTAGTAAATGCAGTTTATACATTTTTCTTGGTTTAAATGTTTTGATTGGGACAGCAACAAACACACACTTGGGATTTGCAATTCACTTTAAATGTAATTATCTTAAAAGCTTTATGCACTATAGAAAAGCTTTGAAAAGTCATACTACACTATTCCATTATACGGTATGATATTATTTTGAACTTTCTATTTTAATGTTTGTGAGGGTGGTTAGCGACCAAAAAAGTGGCAGATAAGTAGTATAATAAGAAGTTTACAAGAGAACAGTACTTGCCCAGCTTGCAGCAGTGCAAGTAATGAATGACACTTCTTGTTTCTTCCAATCACAGCAAGTGATCAAGGAGATGAACCGGCTGGGAATGTTGATAGACCTAGCCCATGTGACGGTGGAGGTAATGAACCAGGTACTAGACATGTCCGCAGCCCCCGTCATCTTCAGCCACTCCTCCGCCTACGCCATCTGTCCTCACAAAAGAAACGTCCCTGACGACATTCTCCTCAAGGTGGTGAGTTCAAATCAGGAGAGAGAGAACTGGAATTCGTTCTATATTTATGTAAAGTGTGCAGTGTTCCACTATTTATAATACTTATATAATATTTATGTATTCATTAAATTATTTATTGATGAGGAGAACAGAAGATAGGAGAGGGGAGGGAATGAGAAAAGAGGAGCTAGGTGAAGAGGAGAGGAGAATTGCGGAATGGAAAGAAGAGTATTGGAGTGGAGTTTTATTAAAAGAACATTTAAAACTAGACACGTCGCCATGGACTTTCTCTGAAGAAAATGTGTGTGGTTTCATGGGCAAATGCTGTCAGGGGTGTGCGAAATTCGAACCCAAAAGCAGATATAGTTCAAATGATTTATTTGAGGCAGAGCAAGGCTTCAGCTTTATCAATAACAAAATAAACTCCTGTCTCCTGTCTCCTGGAAGAATCCAAAAACACAAATGAAGGGCACAAGGCCGCTGTTGACTAAAACAGGGAAGAAATCCAAACAAAAGAAGAAAAGCCAAGTCACCTTCTGAAGAGTAGTCCAAGGGCAGGCAACGGTCAGAACCGCAGGCAAAATCCAAAAACAGGCAGGAACCAAACAGGCAGACAGGCAGGCAGGCAGAATACAGATAAGCAAAGACCAAACATAAGAATAATTGGAAACATAAGAACATAAGAATGATTTGGAGACTTGCTTACTTCCGGTTTACATAGGAGTATCACATTTGACAAATCCAGATGCTCACGTTTGCACATTGTAATTAGGAAAGATTGATTTTGTAGACGGTCCAATGACCACTTATTTGGCATTTCATTGTAAAATAGCTCTTACCAGACGTTGGTTGCTTCCTGACCTCCCCACAATACAGGAGTGGATAGATTTGGCAAACAAAATATATCTAATGGAAAAATAAAAACATTGGTCTACAAAAAATTACATTTAATAAATTATGGTCAAAACGGGTCTCTTATGCGACAAATGACAAATGAACAATCTGTTTGTTTTCTTAATTCTTTATTTCACCGTTTATTCTGGTCTCCCACTTCCATCTGTTGTCTCTCCCCATATTTGCTTTGTAGAAACCTCTCATATCTCTATATAGGCACACCGATCTTTCTCAGCCTGTACAAAGTTCTAGAAACCTACAATTGTTGAAACATATAAATAAAAAATGTGAAGGATTTCGGGAAGGAAAGACTACATGTACATAATAATACAATTCAGCTGTGTAAAACCTCTGCTGTACCTCTGCTTTACTGTATTGTCTTCTTGTAATTTCAAATCCTTGTTATCCCTAAATAAAGAGTAAAACAAATAAAATACCAATACCTTTCCTCCACAGAAAGACAGGGGTGGCATCGTCATGATAAACTTCTACAACGACTACGTCACTTGCAGCCGTACGGCCAACGTCTCCAATGTAGCGGGTACATTATTTAACCAGTAGAGGGAAGCACCTACTAAAGAAATACCAATACATGTAATTTATTCAAGGAAACATCGACTCTGTTGTGACCCTGTGAGTGACTTTGTCCCAGATCACTTTGACTACATAAAGAAATTAGCTGGACCCAGCATAATCGGCTTTGGAGGAGATTATGACGGAGTGAACAGGCAAGTAGAAACTCTGTCCACTTTACCGACTTCATTCACTTTCTTTTTGTAAATGTGTGTGTGTGTGTGTGTGTGTGTGTGTGTGTGTGTGTGTGTGTGTGTGTGTGTGTGTGTGTGTGTGTGTGTGTGTGTGTGTGTGTGTGTGTGTGTGTGTGTGTGTGTGTGTGTGTGTGTGCAGAGTACCAACGGGTCTGGAGGACGTGTCAAAGATGCCGGTGTTGGTAGCAGAGCTGCTGAAGAGAGGATGGAAGGATGAGGATGTGAAAGCAGCTTTAGGAGAAAACCTTCTCAGGGTTCTCAATAAGACAGAGGAGGTGAGAGGAGAACACACACACTCTCACAAACACACACACCACATCATGACATACACTACATAAACACACACGAACACATAGTACATATAAGCACGCACACAAACACACAATGACAGTAAATAAGCACACACACACACACACACACACACACACACACACACACACAGTGGCAATCCGGACGTGGTTCGGATAAAATGAGCAAGGAAACAGCTGCAGTTAAATCCCACACCGGGTATTCTTTATTTTAACTATGCAGAAATGCAAACAAGGTAACTAATATTCTTCCCGGACTGGGGTAACTTCCTCTTCGTCTCCGAGTATCGAGGGATCTCATTCTCGTGTCCCTTCTCCGAGCGTTCTCATATCGCCGAGTGATCTCCTCCTTGTATCGCCGAGCGATCTCTCTCCGTGTCGCTGGTGAGCGTTCTCCCCCTCGTATCGCTGAGGGAACTCCTTCTCGTAGCACCGAGGGAACTCCTTCTCGTAGCGCCGAGATTCCTCGTCTCGCTTCTCTTCCTGCGCCTCCCTCCCCCTAAGCCACGCCGAGCGCCGCTTATATCGGCGTCGGTCCAGGTGTCTCCCATTTTGCTGATTGCCCCCACCGATGATGAACTCCGGCGTGCAATCTTCCGGAGAGCGGTGGTAGACTCCACTTACCACCGCTCCCCTGAGCCGCCTGGGGCGCTGTCCTGTGGCCGGGTTGCCACACTCCTCCACCCTTTGATGAAGGCCCGGCCTTCTCCAGACCGCACATAGGCAGGCGTCGTCGGGGGTACCCGTCACCCTCTTCGGGGTTCTCCTCCTGGGAGGATAGGGCCACAGGACCCCGTAGGTGGGTCATACGGCGCGTCTGTGTCTCCTTGGGTGTGGTCGGGACAACCGGAGACCCGGCCCGGGGTTCCAGAGCCGGGGTAGTATGGGGTAGTCCCTCCCTGGACATTGGCGAGCGATATGGCCCGTCTGGCCGCAGCTGAAACAGCGTCGCTCGTCTCGGGGGTCCAGGGAGGGGCGCGGTGGTCTCTGCGTGGGGGAACGTCTCTGGGGGTCGGGTCCACGCCAGTCGCTCAGGTACTCTTCTGCCTGGCCTGGGACGGCCGAGCCGGCCTCCTGGGCCCTCCTCCGCAGCTCGACCAGCTGTTGGTGGTTGCGCTTGTTGTTAAAAATAATAGGAAGGATGAAGTTAAACTGGAAACCCGGTAAAAGAAGCAAAAATGCAAGTCAAACTATTATTACGGTATATGAGTTTTATTCTAATTCTAATACAGGGTACAAAAATGTCAAATCCCGATATTCGGTACTATCTCAACAGCGCGCTGTATTCTTGTCGATGGGTCCACGTCTTAAGGATGCGCACCCGCGAGAGAACACCGGAGAAGCACACGGTGATGTCTGCGACCATTGGATATATCCCCAGGGCAGCGCCCTGATGAGGAATGTGTCCATCTAGTCGGCTGGGGGTCTTCGTCGGAAGGGGGAATGTCTTTGGGTTAGAAAGGCCCTTTGCCGTTGGGGGAGTCCAACAGCAGACTCGGCCGCATACCATAAAATGTTTAGATAAGGCTGTGTTTTATTGGGTGCCGATCGTTTCAGCTGAGCTATCAGGTTACATTTTGGGAGAACTATCAACTTTACATGTTTTTTCTACAACACGCTCCAGCCGCTGGTGGCTGTGCTCCAGTCGCTGCTTGCGGCGGCCCAGGCCCTGCACGGAGGCCAGCCGCTCAGCCAGCTCGGCGTTGGCCGCCCCCAGCTGCCGGCAGCGGGACGCCTCCCTCTCCAGCTGTGCCTGCAGGCTCTTGTTCTGGCGCTCCATCAGAGCGCGAGCCCCCTCCAGGCACTGGGAGGTATTGCGCTCCGCCGTCAGCTCCACGTTCCTCTGGGTCTCCTGGCTGGCCACCAGACCCTTCAGGCGTTTGACCTGCGCCTTCTCAAACTCCAGCTTGGTCTCCAGCTCCCGAACCTTGGCCTTCTGGCGGCCTACCTGGGACCTCTCCACGGTGGACTGCTCCTTGAACTCCAGCTGACTCTGCAGAGCTTGCACCTTCTCCTGGACCTCCTGTTTCTCCTTAAGGGCCTCCTCCAGCTGGGCCTGCAGGTCGCTGATCTGGGCCAGGTTCTGGGCAGCCTGAGACACAGCAGACTTGTGCTTCTTCACAAGCTCCTTCAGGTCCTTGTCCTCAAGCTGCTGTCTGAGTCCCAAAACCTCTCCAGCCAGATCATCTCGCTCTCTGGCCAGCTTTTTCAGGGAGTCGGCCAGCTCCCTCAGGATGGACTCCGCCCGGCCCGTCTTCTGCTTCTCCACCTGCAGCTCCTGGCTGAGCTGCTTCACTTTGTCCAGGGTAAACGAGGTCTCCTCCCTCAGAGTGATGAAGAGTCTTTCTCTCTCCTGGGTTTCTGGGTCCGCCTTGGCAGCCGACTTGCGCCAGGCGTCCAACGCGAGGGGGCTCTTGTCGCAGAGAAGGGCCATCACGCTCAGAACCTCGGCCTCCGACAGAGCCAGGTTGGACAGGCCACCAAGGATCTCTTTCAGCTTAATTTCCGCATCGTCATCTGGTGTAAGTCTGGCTAAGACGACCTTGGTACTGGGGGAAAACTCCGCAGCCGGGGTCACGCGCTGGCAGAAGGTCGCCATTGCCGCCTGGAGCTCTGTTTGTCCCTTCAGCAAAGCCGAGATAGTTACTTCCATTTTTTATTTTTTATTTTTTATGAGCAGCTAGATCGCTATTGCCCGCATCCTCCACCATATGTGGCAATCCGGACGTGGTTCGGATAAAATGAGCAGGGAAACAGCTGCAGTTAAATCCCACACCGGGTATTCTTTATTTTAACTATGCAGAAATGCAAACAAGGTAACTAATATTCTTCCCGGACCGGGGTAACTTCCTCTTCGTCTCCGAGTATCGAGGGATCTCCTTCTCGTCTCCCTTCAGCAAGCGTTCTCCTTCTCGTATCGCCGAGTGATCTCCTCCTTGTATCGCCGAGCGATCTCTCTCCGTGTCGCTGGTGAGCGTTCTCCCCCTCGTATCGCTGAGGGAACTCCTTCTCGTAGCGCCGAGGGAACTCCTTCTCGTAGCGCCGAGGGAACTCCTCGTAGCGCCGAGGGAACTCCTTCTCGTATCGCTGAGGGAACTCCTTCTCGTAGCGCCGAGGGAACTCCTTCTCGTAGCGCCGAGGGAACTCCTTCTCGTAGCGCCGAGGGAACTCCTTCTCGCAGCGCCGAGGGAACTCCTTCTCGCAGCGCCGAGGGAACTCCTTCTCGTAGCGCGTCTCTTCCTGCGTCTCCCTCCCCCTAAGCCACGCCGAGCGCCGCTTATATCGGCGTCGGTCCAGGTGTCTCCCATTTTGCTGATTGCCCCCACCGATGATGAACTCCGGCGTGCAATCTTCCGGAGAGCAGTGGTAGATTCCACTTACCACCGCTCCCCTGAGCCGCCTGGGGCGCTGTCCTGTGGCCGGGTTGCCACAACACACACACATGCAGAGTTCATAAACACATACACATGCACACACACACACACACACACACACACACACACACACACACACACACACACACACACACACACACACACACACACACACACACACAGTACATAAACTCATACACACACGGTGCATAAACACACACACACATATGCAGTACATAAACACATAGTCCATAACCACATACACCCACACACAGTACATAAACACATACACACACATAGTACATAAACACACACACAGAGTTCATAAACACATAAACACACACACACATAAACACACTCGCCCTTTGTCTGCACTCAGGTGCGGGATAGTCTTGCCGCTGCTCCACCAGACGACGTCCTCATTCCATACGAGGAGGTGCAGAACACCTGCAGGACCAGCTATGGTTACCCTGACAACAGTTCCTCCTCCTCCTCTCTCAGCTGGCTAACTGTCCTCGTGTATCTGTTTGCCTGTGTCACTCTCAGAGAGCAGTAGACAGGTCTGGAATATAGTGCTGCATAGTTGTACTTAAGGTAAAAAATAATAATTGAATAACCTAAAGCAGTTGTAAAATGTACAATACAAACCAAAAAAAATTTGTATTGGCGAATGTTTGTTGATGTGTTTTTTGTTAAATATGTTGAATATAGACATTGGCCTACAAATTCAATTAAGTATTTCTGAAAGATCTTTAAAACCTTTAATTGTTTTACATTCAAATTAAATCACAACATTCTAACATAATTTTGCATCAGCGTCCTGCCTAAAACCTTACCAAATGAGATATAACCTACTCTTACCAATACAATCCTGAATGAGCCAATCACGTCACACATAGGATTCCTGTTAGACCTGCCAAAATATCTCAATTTACTGTGGAAACACACATTACAGAAGTTATAGATGGCCTATAGTCACTTGAAAGGCATGTCATCTATTTCACTATAGTCCAATGGCCATTTACATAACATGTGAAACCACCTGCAGATCAACTTCCTTGATGGTAGTTATCTTTCCGGTTTATTCCAGAAAGGTACCTAGTCAGTAGTAGTTGTAATCTGAATTACGATAACATGTTTTCCTCCGTACAGACTGAAGAGTCATGTTTTTTTCTCCATGACCCTTTAGTCTTCAGAAGTATGAGAGGAAGAGACAAGATGGAGGAAACAGCTCAAAAGATAACTGAGTTTATTCTGATAGAACAATGTAGTAGCAGAGTAAAATAAGTGAAATTGAGGTCAGTCTCGAGACCGAACACTGAAATTAAAATATTGCAAGAATTGTTTTGTTTCTCCAAGGTTTGAACCCCGCCTTAAAGAGAAAGCTTCTTGTGAGCGGACACTGTCTGACTTATCCAATGGGTGTCTGTGGGAAAAGTCCTTTCAGGGGTCAATTTGGTTACCATGGATACTATTTACTTGTATGTTTAGACGTCGCTTTACTAGGCCTAAACCCTTTGGTATGTGTATGGGGTACATGTTTCAATGAACCCTGGGTCTGTTCTATGTCCACCTGTCAAGGATGTCAAAACCATGTCCATATATGGTTATACTGAACAACAAAATGGGTTTTATAGCCTGACTGAGTTCTTAAACTTGTTGAGGGCATTATATGGCATTCCCGTGATGGCATGCATGACAATATATTCCACATCTGTTGGTATCTGAAGTGATGTGGATTCACATATTGACCCAAAGAGATGCGCCCTGAATCCAGATTTTATTTTGTCTTTGTACAACTAGATCTGAACTAGTATTACTAGTTTCTTTGATTTCTAGGTCTGATCAACTATCTGAACTAGTAATAATCCATCTCTCCAGCAGGAGGCCAGTCTATCGCTTCCACATAGGAACTTGCTTGTCTGTATTCCTTTCATCAAACAACCCTAAACCCTGTCTTTGATGTCAATCTGTGAGGAAGGTCCCACCAAACATTTGAACGTCCAGTCAACAATCTGCATGTCTTGTTGCTTTAACATGACCGAACTCTGAGTGTTAACATGTAGAGTTTTAATGAAGGCAATTTGAGCAAATAACTTCTTAGAAATGTTGCTTTGAATGGAAGGCCATTGGGGCCAAAACCATCTGGGGAAAAGATTTATGTTTAAAATACCTGCGTTAACACGGAAGAAATTGCTGCATTTAGACGGCAAAGATTAACACTTAACGGGAAAATTGACAAAATGTACAGGTCAAAATGTAACGTGTTGAAAACCTAGTGCTTTTATAGCTTATACTGAAGCCGAGTCAAATCAAACAGCATATTTATTAATTGGGCTTTTCAAAGGTCTAACTTATACATTAATAATTTCCTAAGCCTGTCTTATTGAAACGCTGTCAACTGGAATACTTGTTTAAACTTGTAATAAATTAACCGTTGTCGTATTAGTGATACGAAGTTCAGATCTTTTTTTGGATTCGGATCTTCGGATCTCGTTCATTCAAATGAACGAATCGTTTCGAGTCGGATCGTTCATTTGCGCATAGAAATAATGTGTGTAATTTACGGTAGTCTAATGCGCTTGCGGATATACTTGGTGATACACTGTAACAGTGAAGACCTACGGGGCTACGTTAAAATTAGTTTTTAGGTAGACAAACAGTACACGATATAGCCAACATTGTCATTTTCATAATCAGTCACCATAATTAGGTTTATTTTGGCACATGAAGAAACAATGTGTCTGAGGATCTACTTTAGTACACACATTTAAACACCACATAGAAAAAGGGTCCCTATAAAGTGATGAGCATGCGCAAAACCAACAACGAAATGAACGATCCACTCGCAGATACGGATCGTACGTACTGGATCATAGAAGAAATGCACATGCGCAAATTGAAGAACGAAAGAACGAGATGAACGATCCACTCGCAGATACGGATCATACGTACCGGATCATATAAGTAATGCGCATGTGCAAATCAAAGAAGGAATTTATGAAATGAACGATCCACTCGCAGATACAACTTGTATGTACCGGATCACACAAACGTTTAGTTTTTTTTTAAACAAATTGTTCATGAATAACATATCACTATGTCGTATTCGTGCCTCCAGTCGCATTGAGGTTGGCTATGTGGGAGTATTGGCCGATTGAGAATAAATAATTTATGATTTACAAATAATTGCGGGGAAAACATCACAGCACATACACACATATGGACCTGCAAACGTGTGTACACTTGATAAGCACTTAGTCTTTAGGCAAGCCTGATCCTTCATCTGCGTTGTTTAAATGAAGCTACGGTACATTGAAGTCTAATTTATAATATGTAGTTAGGCATGTAAAAGCTGATTTCTAAGTGAGAAGCTGCCAATATAACTTCTGTTATAGCTTTAATGGAAAGTGTGGTTCTACTGGTGAAAGACAATAATGTAAGGTCAAAGTCCCAGCTAGAGCTTTGTAAATGCAATGCAAATCCCAGAGTGTGTAAATTATATTCATGAATATAACCGAACGTCAGAATATAATTCGGTCGTGTTAACGCGACATTTCGAAGACGTTTTTTAAGTTTTATCCAAGGCCATTTGGGCAAATAACGTCTTAGAATTGTCGCTTTAACACGACCAAACTCTTCATGTTTGGTTGTGTTAAGTAATGTTGCTTTAACACGACCACAGCCTTTGATACTGTCAAACGCCTGGGAAAATACGCTTTAACAAGGCAAAATGGACCATGTAAAAAATGGACCATGTAAAAAAGTTGCCTGTTTAAAATACCCACATTAACACGGAAGTAATGCTTTTAGACGGCCAAAATGAACGCCTAGCCTACACAGCTAATAATACTGCAGCATTGTGGCATATATTTGCATATATTTGCATGTTAATATAGCAATTACGTATGTTTCAGAGTGTGAAGACATTCTGTTATATTCATGAGATGGTGATGTTTAGACTACATACTGTTGTAGAAAAAACGCGCAACTCGATATGTCTGCCGAGATGTAACCTGACGCTTCTACCGAGGCGAACGACACCCTGTGAAGTGCGGCTGTAACTGCCTCTGTCACTTTAGTTTATTTTAGGTATTTGCACTTTTTTATTATTTAATTTATTTTGAATTGTACGTTACAACAAGACGGAACTAACTATTGGTTCCGCCCGAGTGTTGTCACCCGAGCGCCTTTTAGCGACCCCAAGGGAAACTTGACCGCATGAGCGAATTATTTCCCACTGTTACCGTGTTCAAGTGCATACTTACCGAAGAAGATAAAGGACATTTAAAATGACGTTTAGCACCTCTGTGATAAGCAGCAATGAGTTCTCAAGGGTTGACCAGCAATAAAACCCTGTATATAAATCAAGATCTCTTGCCTCATGCCTGTCACCGGAGGAGCTACAGTGAGAACTCAGCTGCTCTGCATGAGTAGACGAGGAAGACAGTACCAAAGAGCCGTGATCCATGGACAAGAAGGGACATCTCTACATCCAAGAGTGTGCATCTACAGAAGAATCCAGGCGCCTTACCATGAATCCAGCTGATGCAAAGAAGCTTAAACTATTTCCCACAAGAGACTGACACATTTTTGCCTTCATATTCATACGGTATAGTTGTGTGTATGTTTAAGTGTTAATTAAGCTACAACCAAGAGACTGAATTTTGCATTTCATAGAACAACGTGATATTGATTTGTGTGAAGTAGAAGTGAATATGTTCTAAAAAATATTAGTGACTAGTGATTAGTGATTAGTAAAAATAGTATAAATGTGAATAGCTAATGGGAGCTGAATCACTTAGCTACAGGCCAAATTAGATTTAACCCAAATTTAAGTACACCAAGTAACAATGTCAGAGCCTAGTCTTACCTCTGGGAGAAAGCAGGTTAATGTAGGTGAAAGTATAGAGCAGCAGTGCATAGACATGCAACCACAGGCTACCGAAGGCACAAGAGCTAATGACCACACTTCCTCACAAGAACCACAAAGAAGCCAAAGAGACCGAAAGTTAACAGAAAAAGGCCAAGAACTGAACAATGAGCAAATAAGAAGATTTGCTCACCGTTTCACTGTGAGTGATGAGGAGTGGAAGGCTATTGCTAAAGACGCCAAGCAAGCTTTGAGTGGACAATGCTCAAACAACCTGCTACATGAACACATAAGCAAAATAAGTGCTGCCTCAGAGAATCTGAACATTGCTTATGATGAGTTAAGGCGCATAGACAACCTTGACAATGACACACGTCGCAGAATTGACCTCTGTGATGCAGTAACCAGGAAGATCATCCAAACTGCAAAAGATCGTTTGGAGTCAGCAGATAACGGTGGAGGAGATGAACAACGAAGCAACAGGGCGACATCGTCTATATTCAAGTCTGTAGCCTCAGACAAGTTAAGTATCAAATCCCAATGCACTAAGTCCTCTCATGCTCAAAGCAGCTCCAGACATTCAAGTCGGATTTCTGTTAGCAGACAAGATGCCGCTGCTGAAGTTGCTGCCAATGAAGCTACTCTAGAAGTACTACAAGAACAAGAGTGTTGCATTGAGGAATTGGAAAGGCTTGAAGCTGAAGCTGCAGAGAGACAAAAGGTGCTAGATGCAAAGCGGAGACAACTGGAGCGACTAGAGACAGTTAAAAGGTTAAAGGCTGCTAAGACACGTCAGCGAGTGTATGATCAGAGTGAGTGCTCAGATAAAGAAATAAGCAGTCTACTCCATCAAAGTGTCTGTATGAAAGAAAAGGAAGAAGTTAAACATGAAAATAATCTGTTGCAGCACCATTCTTCACCACAAGACCGGGCACATTCAAAGCAGGATGACAGCACAGCAGCTCTTGTTAGAGCACTTGCAGAGTCCATCAGTGCAAGTCGTCTTCCTATACCTGAACCAACAATATTCAATGGCGACCCACTCAGATTCAATGACTGGAAGGTTTCATTTCAGACACTCATTGATCGGAAAAACATTCCAGCCGAAGAAAAGATATATTACTTGCGAAAGTATGTGGGTGGACCTGCTAAAAAGGCTATAGAGAGCTACTTCCTGCTCGGTTCAGAGTCAGCCTATCACGCAGCATGGAGGATTCTCGAGGAAAGATATGGAAATCCATTCCTCATAGCCAAAGCATTCAGAGATAAGCTGGAGGCATGGCCCAAGATAAGCTCCAAAGGCAGTATCGAACTTCAAGAGTTTGCTGATTTTCTTCGGAGCTGTGAGGCTGCTATGACTCAGATCAGAGGCCTCGAAGTACTTAATGACTGCAATGAGAACCAGAAGTTACTTGCAAAGCTTCCAGACTGGCTGACCTCGAGATGGAACAGAAAGGTCATAGAAGTGGAGGAAGAAAGTCACACATTCCCAAGCTTCCAGCAGTTTGTAAAGTTTCTCACACGTGAAGCTAAGATTGCTAACCACCCAATAACATCTCTCCATGCTCTGAAACCTGCTGAAGATGAGCAGATCAAGGTTTTAAAGAACAGAGCTCTCGGAGCAAAGGTACTAGCAACTAACTCAGATGAAAAGGCTTCCTCCACAAGCTGTGTTTTTTGTGAGAAGTCAGGTCACAGTCTACACAAGTGTTGGAAATTTATGAATAAAACCATCTCTGAGCGAGTCAAGTTTGTTCAAGGGATGAAGCTGTGCTTTGGCTGTCTGAAGCCTGGCCATCGCTCAAAGGAGTGTGAAAATAGAAGGATCTGTGATACTTGTGAAAAAGGACATCCAACCTGCCTACACGATAATCGCAGCAAAGAAAGAGGAATGTCAACAAGGACTGATGGAGAAATGGAGAGTGACAAGTCAAGAGAAGGAACGACAGATCGTTCACAAGAGAGGGTGACAAAACTACCACGCGAGGTAACATCTAACAGAGTTATCCAGAATGTTAAAGGCACCCATACATCCTCAGTCATTCCTGTGTGGTTGTCCACTACAAGTAAGCCAAATCATTAAGTTCTTGTGTACGCTCTTCTCGATACACAGAGTGACACGACCTTCATCCTTGAAGAGACAGCAAAGGCGCTTCACACTAAAAATGAACCAGTCCAGTTAAAGCTCTCCACAATGACTTCAAGAAATACAGTGGTGCCTAGCAGAAGGCTGACTGATCTACAAATAAGAGGATTCCACTCCGATAAGATAATCTACCTGCCAGTAACCTACTCAAGAGAATTCATCCCTGCAAACAGAGATCATATTCCCACACCAGAGACTGCCAAGGCATGGTCTCATCTTGAGCACATTGCAGATGAAATTACTCCTCTGCAGAGCTGTGACATCGGCCTACTAATTGGCTACAACTGTCCTCAAGCACTTGTACCAAGACAAGTGGTTGCTGGAGAAGAAAATGAGCCCTTTGCTCAGAGAACAGACTTGGGTTGGAGTGTAGTCGGCTATAGCAAACCAGGTCTTGACTTTGGAGATGCCTTTGGAATAAGCCATCAAGTCATTGTGAAGCAAGTGACATCGGTTCTTCCAAATCTCCCAAACGAAGTGCACTATGTCGGTAGAACACAGATCAAAGAAGTAGTCCTTCCAACAGACGTCATCAAGGTGTTGGAATCTGACTTTGTAGAAAGAGCTTCAGAAGACAACCCAGCTGACCACGCCTCAAGGGGTGTCACAGCAGAACAACTCACAGCTTCTAACTGGTTCACAGGTCCAGACCTTCTTTGGCAAAAAGAGCTACCAACTGGAGTTGTCATGGTGGGAGAGATCGAGAGCAGTGACTCAGAGGTCAAGAAAGCTCAGGTTCATGACACTCAGGCAGAAGAAGCAAAAACAATTTTAGATCGTCTACACAAGTTCTCCGACTGGGCAAGAATGGTGAAGGCTGTTGCCAGACTCCAGCGCCGTGCTAAGGAACTTAAAGGTCTCAAGCCAAAGTCCTGTGAGGCCTCGAACTTGGAGGAAAGGAAAGAGGCGGAGCTGACCATAATCAAGATGGTCCAGGAAGCAACCCTCTCTCAAGAAATTCAACGCCTTAGACATCACAAGGAGAAAAAGGTCAAAGACAAGCCAGGCGCAGAGTTCAACTCTTAACCAACGACTTTTGGGTACGATGGAAAAGGGAGTATCTCCTGAATCTCCAACACAGACAGAAGTGGACCAAAGATCGCAGAAATGCTAAGGTCGGTGACATTGTTCTGTTACAAGATGTTGCCGCACCACGGAACCAATGGAAGCTAGCAAGAGTCATCGAGGTGTATCCTGGAAGTGATGAAAGAGTGAGGAGACTCAAGTTACTCATCAGTGACTCCTCCCTGGATGGAAGAGGAAAGCGTACAGCCAAACCTGTTTACCTGGAGAGACCCATTCAGAAAACAGTTACATTGCTAGAAGCAGACTGATGGTTCTATCATACACTCACACAAAGTTATTAGTTGTTTATTAGGACAGAGTTTTCATTTAATTCATGCAGTAGGTTTGTCTCCGAGTTTTAAGAAATCACTTGTGATTTGGTGGGAGTGTAACTGCCTCTGTCACTTTAGTTTATTTTAGGTATTTGCACTTTTTTATTATTTAATTTATTTTGAATTGTACGTTACAACAAGACGGAACTAACTATTGGTTCCGCCCGAGTGTTGTCACCCGAGCGCCTTTTAGCGACCCCAAGGGAAACTTGACCGCATGAGCGAATTATTTTCCACTGTTACCGTGTTCAAGTGCATACTTACCGAAGAAGATAAAGGACATTTAAAATGACGTTTAGCACCTCTGTGATAAGCAGCAATGAGTTCTCAGGGTTGACCAGCAATAAAACCCTGTATATAAATCAAGATCTCTTGCCTCATGCCTGTCACCGGAGGAGCTACAGCGGCCTTATGTAAATCTTCTACAGTGTGCGGCCAAGATACTGTTGCATTCCCCCAACGGAATAGTGCCCATGGAACACTAACAACAACAATGAAAAGTAGCTAAACCACTTCTCCAAATGAGCATGGCACTCGGTTGCTTTTGTTTTAATTGCCAGTTATTTCATATGGTAGTATTTTGTATGCTTACGCTGTGAAGTTTTGCTGTCTTCATTTTTATCATAGATTACAATAGCCTATATGCATGCATAGACAAATTTCCCCCGGTTGTGGGAAATCATTTCCCTATGAGTATAATCAGTTTGATACAATGCTTATGTAATAACTACATACTAAAAGGCATTTAGCCATTTACGTTGATCATATTTTGAACAATAAAAAATAAAAAAATCACAGAAAATTATGTCATTATTTAAGCTCCACCGATAGGAGGAGCTGGTGTACACCCTGTAACCACCAATGAGAACACCCTTGCCAATAGCCATCGGTAGAACCAACCTTAGATGGGGCACCATCAAACCGCCAAGTGAGTAGAGGAAATGTACAAGGGTTGGAACAGAGTTCAAATGGAGGGGGTCTAGATTCAAAGGACAGCATTCGAATTGATTAAAACGGGGGCTTTTTAAGAATGTCCCTATAAACAATTTTGTATGATAAACATTATATTACCAGTGTCCCCGATGTTGTTACTCTGTACTCCAATACATAACCTTTTTTTTTATAATACTCTTATACTATGCAACTTCGATACAGAGAAAGAATGTAATCTCTGTAACCTCTTTTTACTTAGTATTTTAAAAGTGTTGATTTTTTACGTGGTCAATTTGGCCATTTTAAGAAATATTTTCCCAGGTGGTTTTGTCCCCAGCGGCCTTCCATAACGTTTTGCCTTCCATAATGGGCATGTGTGTGTGTGTGTGTGTGTGTGTGGAGATTAAGTGGTTATGAGAAGGGAATTAAAGGAGGGACGGAACAAGAAAGGAAAAATCCCAACAATCGTAATTGTTTGGGTCAGTTTGTTTGTGTGTTGTGGCAACCCGGTTCCACTATGCGATCGTTTCCCCCCAGTGAACACAAACCGGAAGTCAATTTGAAGCCAAAGAGGCGTATTTATTAACAAATAATAAATAAACTATAAGTTAGGCCGAGCCTACCACAAAGTCAATGTTTGATTTAATGTTCTGGCTGTATTCTCCGTCTCCTCCTGGGACGGTCAGATACAGCCGTCGGGGCTCCCGTGGACCCTCCGATTATTCGCGGGGTAGTCCTCTCTGTAGGTCCCCCGTCGAGGACTGCCGATCTCCAGGTCACCTGTCCGTGTCGTTGCCGGGCGATTTCCTCCTCGCCCGCCTCGAGGGAACTCATTTTCCACGTGGCGTTCAACTCGTTGTCGCCGAGGGAACTCCTTCTCGTAGCGCCCACGTTCCTCGTCTCGCGTCTCCCCCTCGTTGCGTGTCGAGGATTCACCTCCTCGTAGCACCGAGATACCTCGTCCTCGTATCGCGTCCCTCGTCTCTCCGTAAACCACGCCGAGCGCCGCTTATGTCGGCGTTTCTTCCGTCGTCGCCGGTGTCGCCCATTTCTTTGATTACTATCAACGCTAATGAGCTCCGGCGTGCGATCTTCCGGAGAGCGGTGGTATACTCCATTTACCACCGCTCCCCTGAGCCGCCTGGGGCGCTGTCCTGGAGCCGGGTTGCCACAGTGTGTACAAATGTACACATCTGTGTATCCCTGTCAACAGATGAATAAATGCTAACCGCTACAGTTAGAGCTCCCTCAATAGTTGACATTAACATAACTTACTGGTAGAGGTATTGTTCTTAGAAACAAAGTGGCAAAAAAATGTAATGGAAGTGGATCAATTTATCTCTGAAAGCATGGTTAAATATTATCCCAAAGAGTGCTCTCACGACCTTGACTTTACCCCAAAAACCAATTGGACGTGAGCTATAAGGGATGGGCAAATCAAGGTCTCTCTTCATACTGTTCTTTTTTTAATCAGGGTAGACGATCGCCATCACATAAACCATTCTATGTTAGAGTCAAAAGGTGTTGGAAAACAACATTTCGAAAAAATGTCTTAGTGCCCCTAGGACAGATTTGGGGCTTAAAGTAATTTCAAGACTATATAGGGGACTTCAGGAGGTTAATATAGCAAGTAACACCTGCATTAAACGAAAATGGGACAGGGAAACTAACAGTTGCATTCCAGAGGAAGTCTGGACAAATGATTGTGAATTTCAATGTCATCGAGCTCAACCCCATGGAGAAGTTTGGCTGAAGACGTCTCCCTAATCAGGCTCTTCCAACCACTGGAGGAATTGTGGCTCCCAGCAAGGCAATCACTGACAATTGTTTTGGGCCTTTCCAAAAGGAAATACATTTTTGGGCGTAAGATTTACACAGAAGTAGTGACTATACTCTGGACAAACATTACATTCAATTGGGACTGCTAGAAAAGCAATTACAAAGAAATGGCTTACACCAGACATCCCATCCATAGAGGACTGGTATGAGATCATCGATTAAATATTTGTAATGGCAATAATCACTTTCTTCAGGAGGCTTCAAGAAAAGAAATTTGGAAGAAATGGAAAATGTATATTTCCCCCAAAACACACTTATTTCCTTTAATTCTGTTTGTGTACTTTCTTTATTTATCTCAAATGAAAAATCACCCCATGTTATATTTTTGTGTTTTATAATTATACTGTAAAAAGTATAAAAAGTGTTGTCCCGGAGTATTTTCAGGGGTGCACAAACAAAAAAACTAAATACATGTTCAGTGTGTTTTTGATACGCTTTTGCCTTAGATACTATTTGTCTGTGAGTACTGTGTGAATAATTATCAACACTGTGAGTTCAATGAAATCGTTTATATTGTTTAGGTGAAGCATACTCCGCCGGTTAGCTGTTGCAGCAGTGGTTATCTCTGTTAACTGGTTGACGTGACTCGTAACTGTTGCGGTAGTTGAACTGTGCTAATTACTGTCTATATGAATACGTTATTGTTTGTATACTGATTTGTTATTTTCTTTATAATGTTTCAGTTATACAAATAACAAAAGTGTACCAAGAGAAGACACAAGACTAAAGTAAATACAAGAAAAGTCAAGCCTTGTGTCTTTATTGGAGGACTTTTAAATGTTCGCTGGCTTTCTAGCTTTGTACAAGAGAACGCGCTGCAAGGGCAGTACAATGTAAACTGCTGTTATGTGATTCAAATTAAATGCAAACAATTTCACTGCTACGACTGCTAAATCTTGTGAAGGATATAACATGGGCTTCCTCCGAGACACACAAGACAGCGTTCTCACGCTTCTGTTCCAGGCTGGAGGTTGTAGGCACAGGTTTGGGAGAGGGAGGAAGGGAGGGATTTTATTTTGTGTGGTGTGTAACATTTTTTAAATAACAATGTTGAACGTTTTTACATATTTACAACTGAAATTAAATTTTTGTTAATACAGAGAGTACGGTTCAGTTGGGTACTGGTGCCAAATTCCAGGTATCGGTACCGTTATTGGTTCCAAATGTGAGCGTGGCAGAGATGCCAGTCAGGAGAACCACTATGACTAGCCCTGTTGAGGAGAAGGAGGGGAAGGTGCAGACCTAACCCAGTGCCAGTGAGAAGTCAGGATTTGGAGACCATAAAGAGCCTGGGCCATCTATGCTTTGGCTCAGGTCTACTGTAAGGATCAATGGAAAATGGATGCCAATTAGCAGCCATGTTTACATGATCTACAGTCTAGCAGTCTTTCTCACAATATGCAACTGTATTTCTGGAAGGAAACCTAATGCATGAGACTCGTAGCTCGCAAATTCTGTACCTTCTGAGTTGGTCAACTACAGTTGGTTTAGGGATGTTAAGCATGTGAATATTTGTGTACTTTCTCTAGCTGTGTGCATAGGTCACTGTAGAGCCCTGTAACTACTTGGTGTCACTACGTCAAATAATCTAAAGTCTGACATCCTATCAAGGTGATTGTTTAGTTGCGCAGCGAAGATGGTCCATGTTTTTATCATGGTTTCTGTTGGGGTACGTAGTGTGAAACAGCAGGTGTCCACACCAGCTCTAGGTTAGTCAGTTATAGGCCATTAAGGTCATTCGGTTTCATTTATTTTGACTTGACATTTTTGGCACACAATCTCCTTGCATACATTTGATGCAGGATGCATTTTAATATTTTACTTTTAGGTAATCAAGCCACATTAGGCTCTCATTTCAGAAAGAATTCCCCTTTTTATTGCTTGTAATCATAGCATGTTCCCGGGTTGCACAGGTTGATTGTGAAATCCAGCTCTGCACCCTTAAGAGTGTGCAGAGTGTCTGTGTGTGTGAGATGGAAAGTCTTAAATTGACTGTCTATCAGAGTACTTGGGTTTGATTAGAACCAGTTAGTTGTTAGCAGCACATGATTAGATTGTCCTGTCAGAACTAGCTACACCCGTTTTTGGGGCGTAGTAATGTACTCTTCACAGAGATATTTACAAGTTTATAAACACAAAATGTTAAATGTCAACTCTGATTTTAGTACTCAACAAAATAAAGTTAAATGTGGCAGTAAAACGATTTAGTCACTGAAAACATTGTCATGGAAAAAGGCAAACAAACACGCTACATATCAAGTGTTGATACATAATATCAAACTTAAAAAAAAAAAAAAATGGTGTAGTAGATAAGGCGAAAAATTTGTGCTTTTTAATACTTATATCACAATATTCCATAAAGGGCGTCAAGATTGAGTCAAACAAAAATGAATGTACAATTCAGAAACATCACTTATCTCATCAAGAACAACCCTGTCAAACAGGTGAACTGGTTCTCCGGTTCAGCTCTCAGGCGTCCTTGAGGTGGTCGCCTCTAGGACAGAGCGCTCGTGAATGCGCATGTGCTCCATGACCCGGTACTGGCGTGAGAAGGTCATGGGGCAGCGGGGGCAAAGGTATGGCCGGACCCCCAGGTGGCTGCGCACATGTCTGTTCAGAGACCCCCGCTGGCTGAAGGACCGCTCGCATAAAGAGCACTGATACAGCTGCTGTGACACGGTGCTGGATCTATCCGTTGGGAGCCTCAAGAGGCCTCTGACTTCCCTTTTGCACAGCGAAAGGGAGGTCAGAGGCCTCGAGGCAGCTGCTGAGGTGGTCAGTGATGTTGCCAGATCGTAACCGCGGTCATCCATTTTAGAAAGTGTGCCAGGGCCGCGACTGCACACGGCACCCCTGTTTTCCTGTCCCGCTGTCCTAGTCTCGTCGCTACACACATCCACATCACATCGTATGTCGATTGCATGGCTTCCTCCAACACGTGGGTTTATCACAACCCCAGGTGAAACCCTAACCCCTGTATACGGCTCTTCCACAAGGGCTTGTGGTCCTGCCTCTGCCCACCCCTCCCTGCTCTCCCCTCCAGCTGCTCCACACCCTCCATACCCATTCCCATTCTCTCTAACCCTATTTTTGTGGAACACTTGCAGTTGAACAGACCTAGAGCTGATGTCCAGGAACAAGAGCTTGGCACCCGGCTCCCTGCCATAGAACTGTTCTCCCTTGGGGCTTTGGTTTGGATTGCTGGATGGTCTATTTCTGTCTTCTTGGTTTGAGTGTGAGTGTTTCTCCATAAGGTGTGAGGGTTCTGAAGGTAGGTAGTTGTAGCGGAGATGTCCAAGGTAGGACCGCTCCTCTGTGTTATTGTAAGTGTGGTAAGATGTTTTATCAACTGGAGGCACTGAAGACATTTGCAGATCTGACCCTATGTTAAACTCCTGAAGTGGGTATGATCCAGGGTGCTCCTTCTCTTTATCTGGTTGGCCAGAACAAAAGGCCTTTTCTGGTTGGTAGGATGTAGAAAGGCTGCCTTTGACAAAGTCAAAAGTTGATTGGAGGCTATAAAAGCCATGGCTTTCCTCACCCCCAGGGACCCTTCTGAGAAATGGGTTTGCATGATAATTCTCACTTCCTGGGCTTAGGCATGTAACAGGAAGAAAATCAACAGCTCCTCTTGATATCACTCTCACACCTGAGGCAGATGCAACTGGTACAACATCTTGGGTATGAGTGGCCTTCTCTCCTGACTGGGGCTCACGGTCATATAGTCGTTCTTTCCTTTCTTCTCTGTGATAACTGTGATGGTCGGATTGCTTTTCACTCTGTGATATTCCCCTACGAACAAAGCAGTCCTTACATTCCGCCACTGGGGCCTGTCCACAGTCCACATCATTGTTTTCAGGTTCTTGTGCTCCAAACCTAAGGATGTCCTCACAATGCCCTTTGAAGAGCTTGTTTGAAGCCATGTTGCCCTTTAAACATGCCTCATACACATCACAATGCTCTCTTACATAATCCAGAATATTCTGGTCTTGGACTTCTGGTGTATCTTCCATGGGATTCTCAGATCTCCAGTCCCGAGACTGTCGTTCATCTTGTTTAGTGTCTGCAGTAGTGTATTGTATCAGTACTGTATCATTGCTACGAGGTGTCCTCTCCTCTCCTTCTGCTGTAGACCGTGGACAACCACAGGGGGTCCTCCTGGCATGTGTGGTGTGACCCACCAGCAGAGAGGCTTGAGGTAACGCCTCACTACTGTGATGGATCACCAGCTGGGATCTGTGTGGGAGAGGAGGGGGACTTTTATTGTGAAGTGAATTGGGGACTGGACTGGGGTCGGGAGGAGCTGGAGAAGATCTGGAGGCATTTTCCATCCTGCTTACAGTTGAAATGCCAACTTTGGTATCCTCCATCTTGTTTCTCTGTAGCTTCTCCCTTTGTTTGTAGGTCAGCGACAAGCAGAGGTGCTTCCTGGTGTTCACTCTGGTCCTCAGATTCTTCTTCCGCTCCCTGGTCCTCTTTTTCCTCCTCTGCTCTCTGGTGCTGTGGATCTGGTATCTGTGTGATTGTTCCCTCTCCTGGCTTCTCCATAACTGCTTCTGTCCCTCCACTCTGATCACGTCGCTTATTACATTCATACACGTTGTCTGCTCAGATCTGACATCACCAGCACTCGCTGTATTTACCTCCGTCGGTTTACTGCAGGATATTTTATTGGTCATATGTATTCCATGGTGGGGCTCCATATAGTTCTGAGCGTTGGCTGTGCATTGATTACTCGACTTATCCAGAGGTTTCACTGGAGTTTCCCAAAACTTGCTGTCTGAGTAAAACCCATATCCAGCCCTAGTGTGAACCCCCCCGTCATCTGTTGGACCAGCCCTCAGGGCCTCCAGCAGTCCGTCCATCTGCAGGTACTCTGCAGCCCCAAGCAGGCGGTAAAACAGCTGCTGTCCACCATGGGAAGGCACCACACCAGTGTAGATGTAGTCGAGTACATGCATCAACACAACGGCCGGAAGACGAGGGTCGTGCAGTTCCAACAGAGCACCACTGGAGGCAAGCAGAGCAGCAAACACCGGACTGGAAGCTGCGAGGACACACCTGAGAAGAAGAAGGGAGAAATTTAGATTAATAAAATACATGGCATTAATATTCATTAAAATCAACACTGGTTCAATATACACCAAGAGCCAATCATTCAATACATATCAAGACTATATATTAGGACAATGGATTACATGGCTCAAGATATATCATGAAGTAGAGGGAAATACAGAGAGCGACAGAGCGAGTTGATGAGTTAAAACTTCACCTGTGAGCTGGATAGAGGTGAGTGGAGTTCCCTCCCTCTCTGACAACACAGTCACAGAACAGAGCACGACATCGTAGAAGATTCAGAGTGGCCAATAAGGAGGCTGCGTGCTCACTAACTTCCTGGGTACTGGACACCACCTGGATAATACAGCAAAGCATAATCATGTTAATGTGGAAAGAACATTCTGGAAAAGTTTCTCATCTTGTTCTGACTTCAGGACACATCTTATGAAAACACCTTCCTAAGACAAATCGTAATATTTGCCAAAGTATATGTAGATTAGATGTAGATTCTCACGCCCCAGAAGCAATATAACATTTAAAGAAATTGTATTTTGTTATAAAAACATTGTTCTGTTCTGTATACAAGGTTTACAGAATAGCCTCTATATGTAGATTATATGAACCTTACATATAGGGAGATATTTAATTTCCACACGTATCTAACTAGTCTATTTGTCCCCTTAGATACACATCAATAACTAAACACAACAGAAAGTTTCCCTTCACAATGACTTGTATGGGAGCGTATTAATTAAACTTTGCGATCAGAACCAACCGTAGCCCTTCGATTAACCTTACTTCCATGGTCTGCACCACACAATCTCCCAGTGTTTCCACCTGCAGTGGTAGATGTAGTAGGCGTAGAAGTCCCCAACTACTAAGTGTTTTGTGAATGGCAGTCTTCATGGTGGTCTATATAGTCCTTGAACTGGCATCTACGCAAGCTGTCTTTTGTGGAAAACGATCACACGCTCTCCGTACCACGGGAGTGTGATTGGGACGCTACGGAACAGCTGCTTGTAGGGGTGAGGGGAGGGGGCGGGGGTCTACCTCATACCCCAGCAGGCCCCTTACGGAAGCAGGGATGCCCTAGAACTATAGGACATAGCAGAGTCCCTGGAAAGATATCGCCACCGGTTTATATGGGCTCCAGTGATCATAAAATAAATTATATTTTATGAAACAGAACAGTTAAGATGTTGTATAGCTTGAGTTAAGGCTAGGTTTATGGTTAAGTCTAGGGTTAGGGCTAAGACTAGGTTTAGGGTTTACCAATAACAACTATTAGTATTAACTATAAGTAATTGATTACGTCAATCAATTGCAGAATGACTACATAATAAAAAGAGAAGTAAACGCTGTCTATCTCCTTTTCGCTATGTCCTTTTAGCATGGGGTGGTGTGGCCATGTTGGGGTACAAGCGCCGTTGCTAAACTCCTCCCACCTCCACCCCATGTGTGATGCCCACAGAACTATGGTCATGCCCCTCTAGAATTATACACACACCTCACTGTGCACGATGGGTACTATTAGATCTTCCCTGGCGGCCACGCAATGGAAATATCACTGGCACAACTTCCACGTGGAAAGTGACTAAGGATAGAATGTACAATAATGGAGGGGGGGGGGGGGGGTTGACTGGGGTCCAGTCATAGTTGGGGAGGGAGGGAAACAGTTATACAGTATATATATATATATTTTTTTGGTATGTGATATTACAAAGGCAAATCTTCAAAGATAGATATGCCATGTACTTTTGCACTAGTATCAATAAACAAGACAAAAAATAAAGCCTAACCCTGTGTTTCTGATTGTTGCTACTCGGCGCTGTCCAGTTGCTTTGACTAGGTTGTGCAGCACTATATATTTTGTTTACATTTTATTTTAATCAGCTTGTAAATCACTTTAGATTAAGAATCTGCTGAAGGACTAAATTTAAATGAACGGCAGGTATTTATAAATATACTGCTCAAAAAAATAAAGGGAACACTTGGAGTTACATTGTGTTGTTTAAGTGTTCCCTTTATTTTTTTGAGCAGTATATTTATTATACATACTCCCACACACTCATGTATGCACCCACACACCTCAATTCCTTACTAAATATACCAGCATGACACATTTGCTTGTCCCCTCTACACACACTCACGGTGGCATGTCCCACTATAAAAGAGTCATGTGAGTGGAATCACATTGTTTCCATGCCTTCAGAGGGCACAGAAAACCTGGACCACTCCAATTTCACTATGTTGCAATCCTCCTGCAACGTTTTCCTTCCACCACATTTTCGCCCAAATACTGGGTGGCCATTTATAAGATGAACCTGGAATTTCCATACACACAATATTGCTTCTTATATTTTATCCGGATCATCAGCCAATAATTTCCTAATTCACTGCTGTACACAAGACAGACACAAACAGCTGGCCTAACCTTACGCTAGGCTACTCTCTTTACTCAAGACCACACACCAATTATATGTATGTAAACAAAAATGTTTACAAAGATACTTATGAAAAGCAAATGACCTTCCTAAATACACACAGAAGCCCTTTAACCAGGTGACCCTTTGCATTGGAAGAGAAGCTATGCATGTGTGTTCCACTCACTGAGAACACCATGACATCTGACGACATTGCTCTAGCTGCCTGTACTGGGAATAGGCTGTCCTTAGATTTTGACACACACACGCACACAATATTCGAAAACACACTTTCAGGTTAAACAAGGACACCTCCCACACACAATTTTAGATGCACATGAGAAGACACTACTGTTAAACAAGACCATCACACACACTGACAGATCAAATACTGATTCAATTTATTTTTAAAATAGTAATATAAGATATACTTAAGTAATTACAGACAGGAAATTAGGGAAATAATGTCTACTCGCACATGCTGCTATGAAACGGCGGAACCCAATGTGTGTTTTTAAAGCCTTTATGACTGCTCTCGACTGCTCAGATAATTAAAAAAAAAAGATTCATAGCCGTAAGTAAGTTCTCCTGCTAAATTATCATAATCTACCTGTTGAGACTAATGAAATACTAACTTTCCCCATACACCAAGGTGAAATTAGGTCCCGTTGCTTTAAACAAACACTTTGATTGTTCTCAGCCTAACTTGTTATTGGCTTTGGATGAAAGCATCTGCTAAATGCCTAAATGTAAAATGCAAAAACCTTACACCCAGACTTTTGCATGTTGATCCTGATGATGAAATCGAAGAAATACAATGTGGTCTGACTCAAGAGTTCAGCCCCCACACTCCCAGCAAGATTAGAGGGAAATATACTGCAATTTAAACATTGTGGCCTAGGTGCTAGGAGCTTAATTTGCATCTTCAATATTGATTAGTGTTATAACCATAGAAATCTAAGTAATCATTATAAATATGTATGTATAACCTGTGATCAAATTTGATCAAGTCTTGGACAACTTCAAAGGTTGCCAACAGGCTGTGGACAACTTCTGAAATCCATGGCCTCTTATCTGGATAAGAACTCACGTTAAAAAAAAAGATTTTAGACAATACATATGTTTGACAAGGGTTGTGGCATTAGATGTCCACAGACAACACAGCGGAGGATAATCTGCATTTCATTAAATGCTAATAATAAAAAACAAAATGGTGAAAAGCAACACATTTGACACTATGTAGTTCCTGTTCAGATATTTCTGCCTAATGAAATGAGTCAGCAAACAAATCTCCGGACAAATCAAACTCCTGCTTCTCATCAAAGAGGAAGTGATGTACGCTTCCATCCCGCCTCACGCCCTCGGCTGACCTCCCCCAGGTCTTAGACTCCACAGCATTGGTCTGTGCTCCAGATATCTCCCATAATGGAGTCTGCCTGATACAGCCATCAGCCTGCTCTCCCTGTCTGGCACTCACAGGAAATGACATTTCACCAATTGACGGCGTCACAACCTTGTCATTGTTGTCATCGTCGACGCACATTATCGAGATGGACACGTCTGTGAAACACGTGAGACTCAAAGCTGTTCGGCACTGAAGATTCAGGATCTGCCTGCTAGTCAGATCGCGGTTAGCTCTGTCCAGGTTCCCCAACCTTCTCCGTGATGTCAGGTTGTGGATGTGGTCCTTCCTCGCGGGCGTCTTACTGGTAACTACAGGGTGCAGCTCCAGAAATTGCCGGGTCCTGCGGTGGCTGGCGGTGAAACGGTGTGACCCGCTACACCCGGGTGGTGGAGGAGTAGTAGTGATGATGCGAGGGGGGCGAGGGGGCTGCCTGTCTGGCTTTAAGCAGCCCTGCGGTCTAAACGCTGCCCTGGTCCGGTGCACAGCAGCAGAACCAGACCCTGTATGAACACACGTCCTTGGCAGGGGGGTGGACTGCAAGGGGGGGATGAAGTCCAGCGGGACAGGGTCGCTTCCATGGATGATGCCACCTAATGTGGTTTGATTCCGTAGTGGTGGACATTCGTTAGAGTCGGTCCGATACCTGCTGCTACCTACTCCATGTTTGTGGGATGTGAATAAAAACTGGAGCGCTGGCAACGTGCTGGAATTCAGATGTCGGTCAGATCGAGCTGCACTCTCAGGGCTATCCAGGCTAGACCAAGCTCGGGGTTGAGTTGGCTCATCTGTGTTTGCGTCTGCGTTGAGTGTCTGCGTGTCTTTGTGCGTGACAATAATCCGTCCGTTGGCAGCAGTAGTTCCCACGTTCGGGCCGAGCACCTGCATTGCCAAGGTGACCACGGCCATGGGGTCACTGAACAGGTCTGCAGAGCAGTTGTAAACATCATCAGTAATGTCTCCATCACACACCAGTCCCGGGCCGTGGGAGGGGAGGGGACTTGGACAGGTGGGTGGGAGGGGGGCGTTGCTAGAAGCCTCTGCAGCATACGGCGACCACAGGGAGCATGTGAAGGAATGGCCGATACTAAAGCCTTTCTCATTGCCTGAGTGAAGAGCGGTTGCTGGGGCTCTCTGGGTCTCTGCTGGCCTCTCATTGGGTTGTGGGTGGTGGTGGTGTTGCGGTCTGCCATCGTGCTCGTCGCCTTCATCCTGCTGAGTGTCTTGTTCCGCTGATGAGGTCACCACCCCTAGTGACTGTTGCCATGGAGAGTCGGGGCTCAACACAGAGCCATGGTACATTAATCTGGTGGTACGAAAAGGGCAATCAGACAAAGAATGACATCATAGAAGGGAGCGTTTTGCCATAAATATCTCCACTCCATGTTGCATGCAAATTACTTTGGAACACGAGATCCAGCAATATCCATCCAGCCACATCCTGCCTTATGTTTGTGTTTGACCTCAAAGCTACTGGGTTTGATCCCATGTTGGTAGTTTACCCCTACATGTTAATGAACTGTATAAAAAATAAGTTGATAGGATAAAAGCGTCTGATAAAAAGCTATTAAGCAGACGCCTATGAAAGTCAATACTTACCTTAATTGAAAAACAGTGTCACGTTGAATCAGCACGCATCGTAGTGTAGCTAAAACAATGTAAGGTGGACATTACCTGTACAGTGAGCGGGAGAGGAGGGGGGAGTGTGGCGGGGTGGTGGTGGTGGTAAAGACTGCTCTGCCGGGAGACTGGAGAGGCAGCAGAAGAGGAGCGGCCGGTTTGAAGGCCTCACTAGAGCCAGGGGAACCCAGGGCCCCGGCCCTCTGCAGCAGGGCACGGTAGTAGCGCAGCACGGAGCACCCTACCCCCCCACCCGCCAGGGGCAGGTGAATCTGGGTGGCAATGAACTGGGTAGGGCCCGCGGTGGTCCCCCCTGTCCCACCGCTGGAGCCATCGAACCACGGGCCACGATCTGTGTCTTTTACCTGTAGGGGGCAGGCAAGAGCTCAGTGAATTACATACAGACAGGATGTCCTTTTGACTAGAATAACTGGTTAAAGTATGGCTTATTGTCTGTCCTAAAAGTATGCATGTAATTTCAAACCAACCTGATCGTCATTTAACACTGAACAAATTGAGAATTCTTAGTAATATCCAATATGAATATATCTTATAAAACACAACAAAAAGGACCATAGAACTGCATTGCCTGGATGTGCTGTCAAATGATCTAGTAGTATCGATGTACTGTTAGCAGTAGTAGAAGAACCTATGGTAGCGCAGCACACACTAGAAAGGAATATTGCATTGACTCATGAAAACTCAACAACTGTATTAACATGGGTAATAAACTCATATTATCTAGTAGTATCTATGTACTTAGAATCAGAACAACACAAGACTCTGCACCTTTATCCCAAAAACGAAATGTCTGCCAATGAAGCAGTCCTCGACCGCCTGCTTTAGTAGCGCTGCTCTAGTTGCTGCTTCAACCGGTTCCTCTTCCACCAACCTACGGAACCAGAGAGGACAAGCATGGCCCACAGCTTGACACAACTTGGTGACATCTTCTCAACATATATTGCCCCAAGATAAGATAGTACTTTATTAATCTCAGACAGGACAAATGGGTGTCACAGTAGTAAGTACAGGGTATGAATAAGAAATTAAACAAAAAAGATGTGTATATATATATATATATATACAGAGAAAGAGTAATACAAATGTAAAAATGATATCATGTATGTATTTGATTTCCAAAATACTTAAACATTACCATAGAGATGATCATAATTACTCTTGTAAAGGTATAACAAGTACCTTTGCAGGCCGCTGGCGTGAATACCAAAGAATGGGTCCAGACATGTTCCAAACACTGTCACCCCAAATATAGACATCTGCCTGGCAACTCTCAGAGAGAGACGGTATCTGTAGCCCACCTGGGCTTTGGGACAATTGTAGCCACACTTGGAGCATGCACATCTGTGAGACGGAGAAGAGAGACGGTATGGGTTTAACCAACTACTGTATTGGTATGCTGATAGTTCTGAACGCATACTAAATTGAAAATTGAAAATGTGCCAAATCATACAATCTTATAAAATGTATTTATTTTTCTCACCGCATACGATATGGGTGGCCATGTTGTAATGACGTCTAATGACATTGAGGCTTGAACTGGGGGTGGGAAATCGTTTTTTCTAGTAGGGAGTCGGAATTTCTGACCTCCAAGTCATAATCGAATCATAACCATCAACAAATCGAACAAGGGTTATTCGAACTTAACTGATAATCCTTGTTTACCATAAGCACATGTTTAATTGTTCACTGTCCATTTACCTTTTGTGGTCCTGTAGTTGTACGTCTATCCTTGAGTAGCAGTTGTTGCAGAATGGATAAACAACACTTCCTTCTTGAACACACAACACAGCACAGTCCACCAGAGCCCGTCTAACTGCCATTGCAACTGGAAAGCGTGTTATCTGAGTCAGTTGAATGGCCTACGATTACTTGAACTGGACCGGCGTTGTGAGAAATACATTCAAATAGTCGTATAGTCCGCTGAACTCTACCTACCACAACAATCGCCCTATGCGGAGTTCCACCAAAACCAGTCCGATGTGGTACATGCTACCATACAGCCGTTCCGGCTAACCCTAACATATTATTAGAGTATCTGGGGATACATGTTGTATTTCTAGGGATTCTTATTATTAGTCTTTATTGGTAACGCCTATAGCTCAGCCCCTGATTGCACAACAGTTTTCAAATGTCGATGACAGTAGAATTCCCTGCAGACTCTTACAAGTGTGGAACCATTTCGCCCATAAGGGCGCTTTAATCGAGGTCAAACTTAAGCACTCAGGCCCCGATATATGAAATTGTCTGATACTTGGTATATAGTAGCCGTAGTAGAGGCCATCGCCCAAGCGTACACAGTTTTTGTGTCAATAGCTCAAGAAATGACGTCACAGTCAATTCAACAACTGCTAAGATAAGCGCTAATGGTCAAAACGCATATAAACGGCATTTTCGCTTGACCCGTGATTCACTCAGAATTGCTTGGGGACACTTATCTCATCGCCCCCCGACTGATGAACCAGTTCGAATCGCGGGGAAAAGGGCGGTCGCTGGGGGAGGACGGTGCGTTTGGGCTTTGAATACTGTTAATAAATTTAAATAGAGGAGACACCTTGAAGTAAGACACCAGGAACCGGAGGGTATAATTGAAATAGGCGTGGACTACTTTAATTACACTTTGGGTTATTACAAATAGACTAGACAATAGGCATAACACGGCGGTCTCTCTCAACTATCAGCGCTGGACTTGGTTCTCTGAAGCGTGCTCCGTCGAGAGGGAGGTCGCGATGAAAGAAGAAGCCCCGATCTCCGTGGATTGATGTCTTTTATTCTCTCCTCGGGCGCGCGCAGGAGACAGGAGGCTTCGGAGAGCGCGTGCCCGATTTGGCCCATGGGACTCGCGCTCTCGGGTCCTCCAGGCATGAGACACGTTGTAGCAAAGTAGATAACTCGGGGCTGGCTCGATAAAAGGCTAAGACAAATGGATATCCGTGGTTGGATTATTTCATATGCTGAAACACAAAACGTAACTCCACACCGGGCAGAGTTCTTAAAGAACAAGCGCGCTGAACAGAAGGAGGAAAGCCCTTGTGTAGAGTGGAGCAACCCACGTTTAAGAAGTGACACTAGATGGCACCATTCACCATCTATAACTGGTTCAATGCACAGTTAAAGCCAGACACCCGGTCGTAAAAATCTAGGGTGCCACTATAGCGGGTACAACTTACGGTCACTCGGTCGTAGCTCAACAGTTTTAGCACCACCTATTATTTATGGCGGGTACAACGTACGGTCAAGATAAGATATGCAGTCAAGAACAGACCCAATGTTTATGGAGAGGGGCTTGCTCAAGATGTTCTCACATGATAACATAAGGGAGGATAACATGCAGCTGGGGGGAGGTAGATAGTTAAAGGCTATTATGGTATGCACATCAAAATGGAGTAGTTAAAACGAGCTGACCACGGCTATTGGGGCTCGGGCCCTGCCCATACTTTCCTCTGGACCATACCATGGGTATTACATTTTTGTGCGGTCGGAGCGGCGAGCGCTACAATATAATGAAGGCACGATCTATGCTGGTGGTGAGAATTTTATTTCTGCTTTTAGAGAGAATATGTGGTCGTTTTTATATATGTGTAATCGTTTTATCCAATATTAAGATAATATCATGGAGGTTAAACCAACAAACTATCTGTTTATTTCTGCCACCGATGGTAACCATGCTTATGCAGCAGCATTCACACCATTGTTATTGAAATCTTTATTATTATTATTACGGATGTTTTTAGGACCACTACTACTTCTGCATTCTTTCACCAACAGAAACCATTGAAATATCAACATTTTGCGTTTTCTTTAAGGAAATTAAGAATTGTGTCAAATCTTTTCTACATTTAATACTTTTCAAAATATTAAGCTTTTTCAATATATTGTAGCAACCCTGTTTATATGTGTTCATGCACCACACTGGTTGTTTTGATTAACTCTCTTTATTTTATCGCGGGCACACGTTGTCGAACTCTGTAACACACGAACATGAACTTCCCCACACTGTAACCCGGATATACAACTTTTAGGCCCGCCCCCTTCTCCTGAACACCCAATCAGAACATCAACACAATGTAGACAAACACGCAACTCAGAACAGTTACACTGCACCCCCCCGAGAAAGTCCCTCGACCCCGAGGGGGCAAACAAAGTCATCAAACCGGCGGGGAGCCCGCCTCCGCCGCCGCCTCCGCGGCCGCCGCCCCAGCTGTGGGGCGGCCGAACTGTCTGGAGAGGTCGGGTTCCTCTCTGGTGTGACAGCAGAGGGCTGGGAGGGGGTAGGGGAAGGGGGCTCGGAGTCCGGTGCGAGGGAAGCCCCACCCCTGTAAGGGGCAAGCCTGTCCCTGTGCAGTGCCACTTTTCTGCCTCTAGGTGGCAGTTGACCTCGGTAAACCACCTCCCCCATCCTTTCTACCACCCTACAGGGGCACACCCAGTGGCAGTCCAACTTAGGGCACCGTCCCTTCTTCCTGCGGGGGCTGTACACCCACACCAGCTCCCCAGCCCGAAAGTCCCGCCCCTTGGACTTCACATCATAATTCCTCTTCTGTCTGATGCCAGCCCTCTCCAGCTGATCCCGTGCGAAGGCGTGTGCAGACTCCAGGCGGTCCTGGAGCCTCCTGGCATACTCTCTCCCAGGGGCCACGGCAGGGGTGTCAGGGGGTCTGCCAAATGCCATCTCTGCTGGCGTTCGCAGCTCCCGCCCCAACATGAGCAGGGCTGGTGTGCAGGATGTGGAGTCCTGTACCGCTGACCTGTAGGCCATCAACACAAGTGGAATGTGGGTGTCCCAGTCACGTTGGTGTTCAGCTGAGACGATAGCGAGCTGTTGTGCGAGGGTTCGGTTGAACCTCTCAACAAGTCCATCGCTCTGAGGGTGCAGGGCTGTTGTCCGGGTTTTGTGCATCCCCAGCCGCGTACACATGGTGGCAAACACCGTTGACTCAAAATTGCGCCCCTGATCGCTGTGAATAACCTCTGGAGCGCCAAACCTTGTGAACATCCCCTCAACCAGGGCGTCAACAACTGTCTCTGCCTCCTGGTCAGGGAGGGCATAGGCCTCAGGCCATTTCGTGAAATAGTCCATTGCTACAAGTACATAGCGGTTCCCCTTGTTGGAGCGAGGAAAGGGCCCCATAATGTCTACAGCCACTCTCTCCATCGGTGCCCCTGCTGCCTGCTGCTGTAGCTGAGCGTGAGACTGGTCTAGGGGGCCTTTGTGTGCGGCGCATGCATCACAGCGGCGACAAAAGTCCTCCACGTGTCTTTTGAAGTGTCCCCAATAAAACCCCTGTCTGAGGCATCGGAGCGTTTTAGAGACCCCAAAATGTCCCGCCCCCACAGTCCCATGAGCGGTTTTGAGCACTGCCTCCCTAAGTGCCCTGGGAACAACAACCTGCCACCTCTCCTCTCCGGTGGCCGGCTCCTTCCACGCCCTCTGTAGCATGCCGTCTCTGACACGCAGTGCATCAAACTTAGCCCACAGTCCCTTGATTGCCGGTGGGCGGCCAGTCACCTCCTCCCAGGAGGGTCGACTCCCTGACTCCACCCACTGCAGTACAGGCTCCAGGTCCACATCCTGAGCCTGCTGGGTCCTCCATTCCGCCACATCTACCACCTCCAGCGCCTGGGAGGTCGGACAGCCCCAGTGCGAGTTGTAGCTCTCCTCCTCACACAGTTCTCTTTCACGTGCCTCCCTCCGGTCGCAATGGCGGCAACCGCCAGATGCACAGGGCCGGCGAGACAGGGCGTCCGCGTTAGTGTGGCGGGCCCCGGCTCTGTGCACGACTGTGAAGGAGTACGACTGGAGTTCTTCCAACCAGCAGGCGATCTGTCCCTCCGGCTCCCTGAAGGACATCAACCACTGGAGGGCGGCGTGGTCAGTTCTGACAGTGAAGGGCCGGCCGCACAGGTAGTACTTGAAATGTCTTATCGCCATCACGACAGCGAGCAACTCTCGCCGCGTGACGCAATAGCGCTGCTCAGCTTTGTTAAAGGACTTGCTGAAATACGCCACCACTCTCTCTCCATCTGGCCCTACCTGAGCCAAGACAGCGCCCATGCCAACATTGCTGGCATCTGTGTCGACCACAAATGGTAGGATGGGGTCGGGTGCGGCCAGGATAGGGGTTGTTATCAGCACATCTTGTAGAGAGGTGAAGGCCTGTTGACAGTCCTCTGTCCATGAAAAGTCAGTGTCTTTCTGTAGAAGGCGATACAGAGGGGCGGCTGTGCAGGAGAAACCACGCACAAACTTCCTGTAGTAAGAAGCAAGGCCCAGGAAGCTCCTCAGCTGCGACTGGTCGGCAGGTGTTGGCCAGTCTTTCACTGCCTGTATCTTTTCCTCAACAGTCCCAACGCCCTCACCGCCAACCTTGTGTCCTAGAAATATCACCTCCCTCCTCAAAAAGTGACACTTGTCTGGGTGTAACTTGAGGCCAGCCGCCATCACCCTCTGGAGCACCTTCCGCAGTGCTCCAAGTGCCGCCTGGAACGAGCTTCCATGGGCCAGGATATCATCCAGGTACACAAGGCATTCCCGCCTAGGAATGTCGGCTAGCACTCTGTCCATCAGGCGCTCGAACGTGGCGGGGGCGTTGCACAGACCAAAGCTGAGGACACGGAACTGCCACAGACCCCCACCTGCATAGAAGGCCGTTTTTGGTCGAGCCTCCGGGGAGAGGGGCACCTGCCAGTACCCACTCCGCAGGTCCAGCGAGGAGAACCATGTCGAACCCGCCACCAGGTCCAAAGACTCATCAATCCGAGGGAGGGGGTAGGAGTCTTTCTTGGTCACGCCGTTGAGGGGCCTGTAGTCCACGCAGAACCTCCATCTGGAACTGCTCTTTTTGGGGACCATGACCACTGCTGCAGCCCACGGGCTCTCTGACGGTTCGACAATCCCAGCCTTCTGCATGTCCTCCAGCGCCTTGTCTGCAGCCTCTTGTCGGGCCAGGGTAAGACGCCGGGGACGCATTTTGATCGGTTGTGCGTCACCGGTGTCTATCTCGTGCTGAACCAGGTGCGTCAGGCCTACCTCCTCCTCATTGAGGGCAAACAGGTCCTTGAACTCTATCAGTTCCTGCCACAGCTGCATCTGCTGCTGGTCGGTCAGCCCCTCACTGTTCTGTCTCCAGATCTCCCTCACCGGGTGAGGCCCGGGTTGCCTGCGCCTATTGCATAATTCAGACCTAAGCACGCCTGGTTGCGAACACTGTCCAAAACGTCTCTGCAGGGCTCCGGTCAAAGCCTCATAGTCCTGTCTCTCTTCAGGGCTAAGTACGAGGAGGCATGAGAGCGCATCCTCCGTCAGGCATAATGCCAGCTGCAGGGCTTTAACCTCCCTTGACCAGCCCGTAGCCTGTGCTAATAGTTCAAATTGCGCTTGAAACGCTTCCCAGTTCGATTTACCGGAGTATTTCGGAGTCTTCACGTTGAAAGCAGTGCTGCGTGCGCCGGCGTCTCTGTCACCGTTCGTCTCCTCCCACCGCGATGCTGTTGCGGCGTCACCGCGACGTGCCCCACCGGGGCCGAACCCCGCCCCAGCTGCTAGCCTCCTCGTGGACTCACTCACGGTGTATCTCTGCTCCATCAACCGGCGGAGTTCTCGTGCGTGGTCCCGCGGCAATCCGTATGCCCCCAGGGACTCATCGTCAGGATCCTTCACTTCACTGGCTTTGTACCGGACGCCATCATTATCGTTAGCTCACGCAGCTAGCCACATGCGGTAATGCCAGGCGACGGGCAGTGAGTGGGGTAAAGTCACGTCCTTCGTTTCGTCCAGTTGTCGGTTTACTTCTGACACCAAATGTAGCAACCCTGTTTATATGTGTTCACGCACCACACAGGTTGTTTTGATTAACTCTCTTTATTTTATCGCGGGCACACATTGTCGAACTCTGTAACACACGAACATGAACTTCCCCACACTGTAACCCGGATATACAACTTTTAGGCCCGCCCCCTTCTCCTGAACACCCAATCAGAACATCAACACAATGTAGACAAACACGCAACTCAGAACCGTTACAATATCTTTACTATATAAGTGGGAGGAATCTTCCAATCCTCTTACTACTCTTACTACCTCTTGCTCTACTCCTGCATACTTTCAGCTACAGACTTTTTCTGAGTTTATAATGGGTGTGTTATAAACTTAGTGCTTAGTGTCTTTGACACAACAAACGGATATTCTGTTGGCTTTCCGCTTCTTAAAAATATATGACCTTCAACCCTTGTAACTTCCACAAATGTCACTTTTCAAACACAAGAAGTGACAAGAAAGTTTCCTTTCTTATTAGTTTAATTATCTCTTTCTGTCATGCAACAAATGTGTCCACCAACATGTCTCCTGCCGCACTAGAGGAGACAAGACATTGAACCATGTGGACCAACATGGCTGATGCTTACAGAGCTGTCCCTCTCCCCCACCTTGGACAATCTGACCACCTCTCTTTGTTCTTACTGCCCGAGTACTGCCCACTCATCAGACGTGTGAAACCCACAGTGAGGACAGTCAAGGTTTGGCCAGAGGGGGCAGACTCTGCACTTCAGCAGCGTTTTGAAAACACTGACTGGAGTGTGTTTGCCATTCAAGCAACCCTGGACTCTCACACGGACATTGACTCATATGTCTCCTCTGTTCTGGACTGTATCAACACCAACATTAACACTGTCACCACTCTCAAATGGATTACTACATTCCCTCATCAGAAGCCATGGATGAACAGATAGGTCCGACTCGTGCTGAAGGCACTCAACATCACCTTCAGATCAGGTGATGCTCGGGCCTATAGCTCATCCAGGGCTAACCTGAAAAGGGGCATAAAAAAGGCTAAGCACAGCTACAAGCTAAGGACCGAGGATCACTTCAAGAACAACTCCGACCCCCAACGCATGTGGCAAGGCATCCAGGCCATCACAGACTACAAACCTGCTAACACCACCCCTCCCCATCCAGCGACGCCTCCCTACCTGATGAGCTTAACCACTTCTATGGACGCTATGACAGGGACAACAAGGAGGTGGTCATCAAGGTGGTGCTCCTTGAAGACCACCAGCCCCTCACAATCCCCCACCAACATGTTTGCAGCACTGAGCAGGACTAATGCACGGAAGGCTACTGGCCCTGATGGTATCCCCGGCCGCATCCTCAGGGCCTGTGCTGTGGACTGACATATTCAACCTGTCAGTAGCTCAAGCAGTTGTCCCCGCGTGCTTTAAAACCACCTCCATCGTGCCGGTGCCAAAACACTCCACTGCAGCAAGCCTTAATGACTTCCACCCAGTTGCACTCACCCCCATCATCATGAAATGTTTCGAGAGGCTGGTCCTGGCTCACCTCAAAACCTGTTTACCACCCACACTGGACCCCTTCCAATTCGCCTACCGCCAGAACAGGAGTACGGAGGATGCCATCTCCACGGCAATACACTCCGCCCTCTCCCACCTTGACAACAGTAACACCTATGTGAGAATACTGTTCATCGACTTCAGTTCAGCATTCAACACCATCATCCCCTCCAAACTGATCACCAAACTTAGTGACCTGGGCCTCAACACCTCCCTCTGCAACTGGATACTGGACTTCCTAACCAACAGACAGAAGTCTGTTAGGTTAGATAACCACACCTCCTCAACCCTCACCGTGAACACCGGCGTTCCACAGGGCTGTGTGCTGAGCCTTCACCTTTACTCCCTCTTCACCTATGACTGCACACCGGTACATGGTTCAAACACCATTGTTAAGTTTGCAGACGACACAACGGTTATTGGTCTACAGGGAGGAGATCCAGCATCTAACAGCGTGGTGCGCCGACAACAACCTGGCTCTCAACACCAAGAAGACCAAAGAGCTCATTGTGGACTACAGGAAGTCTAAAGGTGGCACATACACCTACATCCGTATCAACGGGACGGAGGTTGACTGTGTCACCAGCTTCCAGTTTCCTCAACACCTCTTCCCTGATCAAAAAGGCTCACTAGCGTCTCTTCCTCCTGAGGAGACTAAAGAAGGTCCATCTGTCTCCCCAGATTCTGGTGAACTTCTACCGCTGTACCATCGAAGAGCATCCTTACCAACTGTGTCACAGTATGGTATGGCAACTGCTCTGTTTCTGACCGGAAAGCACTGCAGAGGGTGGTGAAAACTGCCCAACGCATCACCGGTTCCTCACTCCCCTCCATCGAGGCTGTCCAGAGCAAGCGATGTCTGCGAAAGGTGCAGCATCGTCAAGGACTGTTCTCACCCAAACCATAGACTTGTCACCCTCCTCCCCTCCAGGAGGCGCTACATGTCTCTCCGTACCCGGACCAGCAGGTTCAGGGGAAGCTTTTTCCCTGCGGCTGTCACCCTACTGAATTCTACACCCCGGTGAAAACCAACCAACCACTCCTTCCCCCTCTATACTATTTAATATCCCACCTATAGTACTTTTTAGCACTTTTGGTTAGACGCTAACTGCATTTCATTGTCTCTGTACTTGTACTCTGCACAATGACAATAAAGTTGAATCTAATGTAATCTAAGTTTAAAAAAGTATTGTGTTAAAAATATTATTCTCAGCTTTTTGATCACCTTTAATACTGCAAAAATGCAGCACACCGAAAATTGCTTAAAGAGCCAGTGAACCAAAACCGTACATTGTTATGTCTTCTATGATCACCAACATGGTAATATATGTCATTTTGTCAATGTTGAATGTACAGGTTCATCTTTATTTTATTTAATCGTTATCTTTATTTGATGCTCACCTACAATAGCAGTCACCAAAGTTAAAATAAATATTTCAGTGCAATAAGTTTCAAAACAACCAATACTGAAGTATGTTATTCTAATGTGCTCTTGGGTGACTGACCACAGTGTGAACTGAGCTGCTAAAAAAGCAGTTCAGCTTTTGTGGGGATAAAATTCAACTTAAACAAGACAAGGTGCTATGGTTGTCCGCACAACAACCAAAAAAACTACCATCAGCCACAGAGGTGGGTAGTAACGCGCTACATTTACTCCGTTACATTTACTTGAGTAAGTTTTTGAAAAAATTATACTTCTAGGAGTAGTTTTAAATCACTATACTTTTTACTTTTACTTGAGTAGATTTGTCAAGAAGAAACTGTACTCTTACTCCGCTACATTAGGCTACAATGAGCACGTTACTTTTCTTTTTACCTCTTTGGTATTCTACGCGTCATTGTCTTTATCCCCACGCGTACGCCTTATTTTAATGTTTTATTTTGATAGAGAGACTTCCGCTAAGGCTGTGTTTCACGTGACTGTGTTTCACCAATCAAACGTAGTTTTGCAGTCTCGTCATGTTACCATACTCAATCTCAGCAGCGGGACGGGTTAGCTTTACAGTCGTAGCAACACAAAAATGTCAGAATTAGCCGTCGGCAATGCAGACACAGACGAGGAGGAACACCCGCACCCCTGGCCTCATATTGAAAGCATGTTTGCCTTAGTAAACGTGCGAAAGAGCAGCTGCATTATGCGGTGTCTTCTGTGTCTACCAAAACAAAAATACATTTCAGCATTCAAGAACTCAACATCTAACTTGAGGAAACATGTAGTGGTAAGTTTCCTAAATTCGTTTTTTTTTTTTGCTGTGGATAGGCGAATGTTTGTCTTTTAGGTTACATATGTTTTAAACATTTTCTATATATAGATATATCTATATATATCTATATATCTATATATATCCAAATTTGATGTGATAATAAGTCTCTTTTAATGTCTTGATCTCCCTGTAGCCTCACATATTTTTTTTTATCCACAGAGGGTTCACCCCAACAAACTGGCAAAGTACACAGACTTACTAGAGAACCACAGAAAGCATAAGACCTCCTCTTCCAGTGATACTCTTGTGAAAAATGCAAAAATCACAGCCTTCGCTGCCCCAGGGCGGGTAACACAAGCAACACTTGACAAGCTGGTGCTACATTTTGTATGTGAGGCCCATCAACCATTTTCTGTGGTTGAGACGCCATCCTTCAAGACTTTGATAGAAACCTTGCAACCTCATTAACAGTAATGACAAGGAAAACGTTATGCACAAGAATACAAGAAGCTGCAAAACAGAAGAAGAGCATAATCATCAAAAAGCTGAGTGCTGTGAACTATGTTGCTACCACAACAGACTGCTGGTCTGCCAGACAACGTAGCTACTTAGGTGTCACCTGTCACTGGATAGACAACACCTCACTGGAGAGGCACTCCGCTGCATTGGCTTGTAGACCTGTCAAAGGCTCGCACACGTTTGATGTCCTTGCTGCTGCATTAGAGGAAATACATTCTGAGTACCACATCAGGGAAAAAGTGACCAGGACGACAACAGACAGTGGCTCAAACTTCCTGAAGGCCTTTCGATTTATATGGTGAGGAGAAAGAGGAGGAAGCCATCAATGTACAAGAGGAGAGTGACTCCACCCTTGATGATGCAACAGAAGATCAGAATGAGTCAGAGGTGGAGTATCAAGATGTGTCTGCTATTCTGGATGACAACACAGGCCTTGAGTACCAACTTCAAAGGCACCAAAAGTGTGCATGCCATCTCCTCAATCTTATATCCACAGTTGATGCCACTGCTGCAGGAGGAGCTGCAAACGAAACCTACAAGAGGCTGTCTCGGTCTGCTTTTGCAAAATGTCATGCTCTTTGGAATAAAACCAGCAGGTCAACCATGGCTCATGAAACAGTGGAACGTGAATGCAAGCTGCAGTTTCTCCGACCCAATCAGACATGCTGGAGCTCCCTGTTCCTTGCTGTAGAAAGGATTGTGCGCATTCACCGAGAGCAAGGAGAACAAGCAATTCGCAATGTCTGCACAGCATTGTAAGTTGATGTAAGTTGACAAAATTTATATTTTGTTTTTAAAGAATAATAAAAAATAAATAAGCCTTGCTGATTAATGGGTGAATCCACTTGTCTCAAGTAACTAAGTTTTCTTTGCATGGTGGTGTGACAATTGTGGATGACTTCAATGAAATAATTTAACTAATTTATTTATATTTATTTGTGTATTTAACATGTACAATGCATAATAAAGACATTGTACCAGAAATAGCTATAAGTAATTTTTTTCTCTTTTATAGATTCAATCCAGCTGAAATTGGGTTTTTGGTCGAGTATGCTGCTGTGATGAAGCCTGTTGCCATGGCCCTTAATATCCTCCAAGGGGAATCATCTGTGCCTATGGGCCTCCTGCTGCCAACACTTTACCAGTTGCGGGACAAGCTGAAGAGGTTGGAGTCAACTTGCAAAATGTGTACACCTCTTGTTCACGCCCTGCAGCAAGGGATCCAGAAACGTTTTGGAGACGTCATGAAAGAGCCTGAGCTGATTGCAGCAGCAATACTCCTACCAAGATTCAGAACATCCTGGACCACAGAGGGGAACATCTTAAATGCTGGTAAATATACTTGTTTATCAATTAAAATGTGAACCAGTAGACATTGACCTATATAACTCTGTATAATGTTACTGTCATTTAGGATTATAGTGTGTCAGTGACAAACCACAGGGTGGCAATATAGTTAGAAGCTCAGGTAGCTTTTATTGTCAAACATCAGCAGCTTGACAGCCTATACAGTAGAAGGGTAAGAATAATGTGCAGACTTAATTCGTTTGAAAAACGATTGATCTTCCCTTAAAACCCACAGGCCTTGACTACATCAGAAATCACCTCGACACCGACTTGGATGATGTCACCAGCGCAAAGAGCGGCCTCTCTGATGAAGATGACTTCTTTGCATCCATGGATTTGGGGAAATCACAAGTAGGAGAGCTGAAGAGGTACCTTTCATATCTGTCCCCTGCAGGTATGGATCTACTCCACACCTTTCCTCGCATCAAGAAGCTGTCACTCAAAGTCAACACAGGTCTTCCTGCATCTGCAGACTGTGAGAGACTTTTCAGTCATGCAGGACTCCTGTTCACTGCTAAACGATCACAGCTTCACAGCAAGAACCCTGAGAGCCAGCTACTGTTGAAGCTTAATAGTGACATCACTGAGTGATTCTTTGGTGAAATAGTTTGTTTCTGCATGTTTTGACACACACACACACCCTTCAATATAAAAGGGTTCTCATGTTACTGTGCCAAAGAGTTCCTGGAGTGTTGACTCCGCTATGTAAAGGGCCAGTGTCAGCCTAAAGGTTAGAATATTGCCAAATCTGTTGTCTATCTGTGGGAGTTTTGAGGTGCTTTTTCTGTTCAACATGCCTGGTATGAAATGTGTGTGTGTTTCCTTCTGTTGTTCTGTCACAGTTGTTTCTGACACACACACACACACAGTTTATGATAGTTTATGGGCTGCCTCGTTCTAGTTCTGCCTGGTAAAAAAAAGTATAAAGGTTTGGAAATTTGTGTTACTTGTGCTTATTTATTTATTATTTATTATTATTTTATTTATTGTATTTTTAAGTACTTGAATTTACCTGAATTATTTTTATTTAAGCTATTTTGTAATTTATGTATTTATTTTAATTTATTTTATTGATTGGTAATATACTATAACTATAATTTGCCTAAAGATGATTATTTTGTATTATTTTAGTCTGTTTGATTGTTGTCTTGTGTTAAAAAATAAATCAGACGTTACTCAACAGTTACTCAGTACTTGAGTAGTTTTTTCACCAAGTACTTTTTTACTCTTACTCAAGTAGTCATTTGGATGACTACTTTTTACTTTTACTTGAGTCATATTATTATGAAGTAACAGTACTTTTACTTGAGTACAATTTTTGGCTACTCTACCCACCTCTGATCAGCCATGCTTTCCTCTTTTATCAGAAGTCCTTCAGACTCCAGAGAAAGATCAATCAGGACGGACCAATCAGGGCTGTTCTACCACAGTGGTGCTCTGGATGGACCAATCAGGGCTGTTCTACCACAGAGGTGCTCTGGTCAGCATCCCTCTCCAGCACCTGCAACATATAACATAACATATTACATTATATATAATAATATAATACAGAATATATAAACAAAAAATAAATATACAATAATGTAAGAAGGCAAAACCTGCATTCTCATCAATTTCTGGTCCAAAGACTCAATTTCCTGATGACGTAAGAATAAATAAAGAGGGAAGTCCATCACAAAGGTTCACTGTGGCTGTTTTTCAAAGTAAAGGTCCCTTATACAAGAATGTGGTATTGTACTTTATATTCAAAACCTGAGTGAGTTTCTTGTTGTGTCTGAGTTTGACATGAGGTAGAAGGTCTTCTAGTCTCTGGATCTTCAGGAGAACAGGGGTCAGTTAATAATACTGTTTATAAAAAACGATATAAGAATAATAATAAGTAAATAAGTTAATAAATAGTAATAATAATAATAATAAATATAGTTGCAAGCAACAATAACAGGGTACTACAGTATGGTGAGCATGGTGGCCATGGCCTAACGAATACATCAAAGTAAACATTGTTTGATTTCATGTCATGTCTCAGAACATGTCCAGTCTACATCAGATACGAACCGGCGACCCCATGGTTATGTGGCTGACGCTGTACCACTACACTACATGGACATGTATACTGCCTGTATTTTGAGAAGGAGCAGTCTTCCATACGTGGCATATATAGTAAACTTGGTTGGTATGGTAAAATGGCATTTGTATGCCTTTTAAACTGGTTTAATGGAAGTAAACATATCACAATAATCACCAACCATGTTTCTAAGGTATACAGTATCAAAATCCACCGTCAAAACGGACTTCTGAGAAATGATGTGTGTACCCCTTTAAGGCCCAGCCCAGTTGGAGAGAGGCCTCGGTTTGGATAGGCGAAATTCAAACTAATGCATCCAATTCTTCTATTCAGATATAGACGAGAAATGTGGCATGAGTATACTGTGGAATCTCCTCTTGGTAGCCATCTTCGACAGCCGAGCCTACGTGGGTTTGACGCAAAGTTAAAGCTGTTTAAACATCAGGGATATAAATAAATGTCACTTTAAATAGTATAAATCCGCTGTCTTGGCGTTATTGCTATGAATTAAAGACCATATAGTCCCACAGTCAACTGGTACATTTGTGCCAAGTTTGCAGCTTTTACCACCTCCAGCACCAAATCAATTTGTGTGTTTGGTCAAGTTGTGGTCATTGCACTAAATCCAAATGGTCTGACCATGTGGGTTGCAACGGGAAAGTTCTTCATCATGATGAATGGTGCATGTGTACCAAGTTTCATGCATATTGCACTTTCCTAGTGCAAATTGCAACCTGTTTAATTGTTGACCTTCAATCGCCTATTATAGCGCCACCTATGGGTTATTGTGGCCCATCATTTGCATGCCTTACTCATTTTACGAGATCTACAAGCCTGCCAATGTATACAACTTTTGAATATGTAGTTTTTGAGATATGGCCAAATTTGTCAGGGGAAAAATAATAAAATTTAAAATAATAATTAAAGCTGCAAGCAGCATTTATCGGGGGCCAAGCCTAACACAGACCATTATGACCTTTTTGTTTAGACACGGTTGACAAAACTGGAATAGCCTCAGCTTGGGTTTGGTGAAGCGCTTTAAAACCTTCATGACCGTACGTCAAAAGGGTGAGGAGTTATGCTTCTTTTAAGTCACCACTTTTTCACCACAATGTGTTTCTGAGCATAAACGTCGTGCCTTGTGTTAAAAACGATGGTGCTTCACTTCCTGACTATGGTATAAGGTATAAACAAACCATTCACAAAACGTGAATGTAACATTTCCATCAAAAGTGGAAAAAGATAAACTTAGTTTTTTGTATGTGAGGAAAATACTTTTAGGAGCTAAATAATCACTTCTTGACCACAATGTGTTTCTGATCATAAACGTGGTGTCTGGTGTTAAAAACGTTGGTGCTTAACTTCCTGACGATGGGATGAGGTCTACACAACCATTCACAACACATGAATGTAACACGTTTCCATCAAAAGTGGAAAAAAAATGTTGTAGCAAATTAAATAGCTGGTGGCTGGCTCGAATAAAAGGCTAAGACCAATGGATATCCGTAGTTGATTTATTTCATATGCTGCAGCATATAAAATACACAGTTTCAAAGGCAACTCCACGCAGAGCAGCGTTCTCGAAAAGAAAACGCGCCGAATAGAGGAGGGAAGCCCTTTTGGAAGAGTGGAGCAAACAACATCTCGGAGATATCACGAGATGACGCCATGTACTATCTATAACGGGTTCAATGCACAGTTAAGGCCGGACACCTGGTCATAATTCACCATCTATTGCACCACTTATTATTTATAACGGGTACAATGTACGGTCAAGGCAACACACATGATTTAGGGAGAGGATATGCATTCAAGAACAGACACATAATTGGGGAGAGGAGCTTGCTCAGGAGTTTCTCACATGAGAACAAAGCACAATGCAGGAATGCAGGAAAACAGGTAGTTGTGGGGAGTTAGATAGTTAAAAAGGCAGATAGGCCACTATAGTGTGCACATAATAACTTGAACATCAAAACTAATTACTTTAAGCGAGCTAACCTCGGAATGGGGCCTTAAGTCATTTTCCATCACAAAAACTACTTTCTTTATTTGTATGTACTGAAAATACTTTTCAGACCGAAATAATCACTTTTTGACAACAATGTTTATCTTAGCTTAAACGTGGTGTTTTGTGTTAAAAGTGATGGCGCTTCACTTCCTGACGATGGTATAAGGTCCATACAACCATTCACAACACGTGATTGTAATGTTTTCATCAAAAGTGGAAAAATGTAAACTTTCTTTTTTGCCTCTGCAGAAAATGCTTTTCATAGCAAAATAAACAATTTTTGACCGCAATGTGTTTCTGATCATAAACGTGGTATCTTGTGTTAAAAACGATGGCGCTTCACTTACTGACAATGGTATAAGGTCTATAACAACTGTAGTTTTGTCAATAATGTAACCGAGTGAAAGTTGAACTTCTTTTTATTAACGTCCACAGCTTAACAGATATAGCGTCTACCTGCCTCAAGTTCCCGCCGTATAACTATATCCATTTCCGGGGGCCGTCTCCTGAGAGCCACTCGTATTACCGTAACACACTAGGGTCAAAACACTCAACTTGTCACATCACCCTCTGCCACCATCTAGTGGCGCCGGCTGCCACTTCACCATGTGCCTCTGTTTACTTTCCCTCGTCAATCACCCACGTGCACTCCGGTCTTCACTCCTGTCTTCCATCAGCTAATCAGCGCACCCTACTTAACCCTCGCTCCCCAAGCAGCCGGCGCCAGATCGTTGTGTTCAAACCCAGAGTTAGTACCACGTTCCCGCACTAAGTTTAGAGTTACCTTATCTTTTCCCGTACCTTGCTTACCCTTAACTTGCCTTTGTCCTTTACCCAGTTTTCCCGATTACCTGCCCGTCTCCTGTTACCTACCTCCGGACTGCCTTCCCGTTGTCGACTCCACGCCTGCAAAGACTCCCCGCCTGCTCCTGTCTGTCTGTCTGCCTGACCTCTTGTCTGCCAACTGCCTGTCCGACTACGCCTTGCTCTGCCTTGCCCTTGCCTGTACCTTTGGACAATAAACCCCTTGAACCCTTCTCCATCTCGTCTGCTGTGTTCCGCATTTGGGTTTACCAGTCGCTCCTCGTAACAGTACGATCTGGCCAATATGGACCCAGCGGAACTGGACGCTGTCCGCACAGCCTCTTCCCAGCAAGGAGTTTTGTTGGGACAGCACCGTGAGACTTTAAAGGAAATCATCGGCGCAATTCGTAGTCTAGAGGTTGGCCTTGCCACTGTCCAGACTCAGCTCAGTGCTCTATCTACACCACCTGTGACTACACCCCCGCCTGTTGTTCCAGGGACTGCGTCGGTCCGAGAGCCCAAGATCCCGATGCCGGACAAGTATGAGGGGGATTTGGGAGGATGTAGAGCTTTTCTCATGCAGTGTGAGTTGGTCTTCGACTTACAACCCCTCTCATATGTTTCTGATAAGGCGAAGGTTGCCTTCGTTTTGGAATTACTGCGGGGAAAGCCTTTGGAGTGGGCGTCCGCCCTGTGGGAACGAGGGGACCCGTGTCTATCTTCTTACCGTGAGTTCACAGCCATGATGAGAAAATTGTTTGATCATCCCGTCCGAGGAAAAGACGCGTCGAAGCGGTTGTGTTCGCTGCGTCAGGGGTCACGCAGCGTAGCAGAATTTGTGATCGAGTTTAGAACGTTCGCAGGCGAGAGTGGGTGGAACGAAGAGTCTCTTCAGGCCATTTTTCATCAGGGATTGTCTGAACAACTAAAGGATGAATTAATCTCGTATCCTGAACTTAGGGACTTAGACGAGTTAGTGGCTTTATCCATCCGGGTCGATAACAGGTGCCGAGAGAGAAGGAGGGATAAACGTGAGAGGTTTACCAACCATTCTCCGGGTCGTCAGTCTTCCAGGTATGGAGTGGAGTTGGGGGGCCGAATTACGTCCCAGGAGTCTAAGGGGGAACAGCAGTTGTACGACTCCGAACCCATGCAAGTAGGCCGAGCTCATCTGTCCCCGTCCGAGCGCCAACACCGACGAGCTACGAGAGTATGTCTCTACTGCGGTCTTCCTGGCCATTTCATTAGTACCTGTCCCACACGCCCGGGAAAAGAGCCGTCTCGTCAGTAATTCGAGGGGTCCTGGCGAGTCGTACTCTTATTCCCTCTGTTTTCCGACCTCAGTTAGATGCCGTTCTCTCGTGGCGAGGCCAGGCGATTCCACTTTCTGTTCTTTTAGATTCAGGGGCCGACGAGTCATTTATTGATAGCGAGTTGGTTAAACAACTCAAAATAGATTCGACCCCGCTTAGCTCCCCTATTGAGACTCAGGCTCTCAATGGGAAGTCCCTCGGCCGTATTAAGCATCAAACCGTACCGATTTCTTTGTTAATCTCGGGCAATCACCGCGAGACACTTTCACTTCATATTATGGACTGTCCCGCTTCCCCAATAGTGTTGGGTTTCCCTTGGTTGCGAGAGCACAATCCAAACATCGATTGGCAATCGGCTCGTATTACGTCCTGGAGCCCTCACTGTCTCTCCCACTGCCTTCGCTCCGCCTCGTCACCCCACGTAGTTGAATCCACGAAACCGCCACTTCCTGACCTGTCCGCGGTTCCAGATTGTTACCATGATCTCGCGGAGATTTTTAGTAAGACACACACTCTCACTTTGCCTCCCCACCGCCCATACGACTGCTCCATAGACCTTCTTCCGGGCGCACCCCTGCCTAGCAGTCGGTTATTTAATCTCTCCCGCCCGGAACGGGAGGCTATGGAGCGGTACATTCAGGAGTCCCTGGCCGCGGGAATTATCCGCCCTTCCTCTTCTCCGGTCGGAGCGGGATTTTTTTTTGTTTCTAAGAAGGATCATTCCCTCCGTCCTTGTATTGATTATAGAGGCCTGAATGGTATCACCATTAAGAATAAATACCCTCTGCCCCTGATCAGCTCTGCTTTTGTTCCCCTCCACGGAGCCCAGATTTTTTCTAAACTCGATCTGCGTAACGCGTACCATTTGGTCCGCATCCGGGAGGGGGACGAGTGGAAGACGGCGTTCAACACTCCCCTTGGCCACTTTGAATATCTAGTGATGCCTTTCGGTCTCACTAACGCCCCAGCCGTCTTCCAAGCCCTCGTGAACGACGTTCTTCGCGACATGCTGAACCGCTCGGTTTTCGTTTACTTAGATGACATACTCATCTTCTCCGAGTCGTTGGAGGAACATAAGATCCACGTCCGGCAGGTTCTCCAGCGGCTCCTAGAAAATCGGCTCTTCGTCAAAGCTGAGAAGTGCGAGTTTCATGTCACCTCCACTTCTTTCCTGGGATACATCATCGGCCAGGGACAGGTCAGGATGGACCCTGCAAAGGTCTCGGCGGTTGCTGAATGGCCCACTCCCTCTACCCGGAAGAAGCTCCAGCAATTCCTGGGTTTTGCAAACTTTTATCGGAGGTTCATCCGCGGGTACAGTCAGATCGCGGCACCCCTCACTGCTCTGACCTCCATTAAGAGCCCTTTTCTATGGACCTCGGAGGCCGAAGCAGCGTTCCTCAACCTCAAGGAACGCTTCGTCTCCTCCCCGATTCTCGTCCAACCCAACCCTGCAAACCAGTTCGTGGTGGAGGTGGACGCTTCGGACACCGGTGTGGGCGCAGTGCTTTCCCAGCGTTCCTCCTCCGACCAGAAAATGCACCCGTGTGCTTTCTTCTCCCGCCGCCTGACTCCTCCCGAGAGGAATTACGACGTGGGCAACCGTGAGCTCTTGGCCGTCAAGTTGGCATTAGAGGAATGGCGACACTGGCTGGAGGGAGCCGAGCAGCCGTTCGTTGTTTGGACGGACCACCGGAACCTTGATTACATTCAATCTGCAAAAAGGCTGAACTCTCGGCAGGCCAGGTGGGCCCTGTTCTTCGGTAGATTCAACTTTACCCTCACTTACCGGCCCGGTTCCAGAAATGTTAAGCCCGACGCCTTGTCTCGCATCTATTCCCCGGAGGATCCCAACCCGGATCCGGAACCTATTCTGCCCCCGGTTTGCTTGGTAGCGACACTTACCTGGGAGGTCGAGTCCGCCGTCCTCCAGGCCCAGGAACACCAGCCCGACCCGGGGACCGGTCCCACCGGTCGCCTTTTTGTCCCGGACATGGAGCGTTCAAGGGTCCTTTCGTGGGCACACTCCACCAGGCTCACCTGCCATCCTGGCGTGACCCGAACTCTGGAGTTCATCCGCCGGCGATTATGGTGGCCAACGATGGACACGGACGTTCGTGGTTACGTCGCAGCCTGCCCAACGTGTTCGCGCAGTAAGACCTCAACTCGGCCCCGCTCCGGTCTTCTCCGACCCTTGCCCATTCCTAGCCGTCCCTGGTCCCACATCACCTTGGACTTCGTCACTGGTCTTCCCCCTTCTGACGGCAACACCACCATCCTTACCGTCATTGACCGGTTCTCCAAGGCTGCCCATTTCCTCGCGCTCCCCAAACTCCCCTCTGCTAAGGAGACTGCGGAACTCCTCGTCGCCCACGTCTTCCGGCTGCACGGCATTCCAATGGACGTGGTCTCAGACCGAGGTCCCCAGTTTAAATCCCAGGTTTGGCGAGCCTTCTGCACTGCTCTGGGGGCCTCGGTCAGCCTGTCCTCGGGATACCACCCCCAGACCAACGGCCAAACTGAACGGGCAAATCAGGAGATGGAGGCGGCTTTACGTTGCATCACTGAAGCGAACCCATCCACATGGAGTTCCCAATTACCGTGGGTTGAATATGCCCATAACTCCCTAGAGAACTCCTCCACCGGTTTATCCCCGTTTCAGTGTTCCTTGGGGTATCAGCCACCTCTATTTCCTTCCCTGGAGGCGGAGATCGCTGTACCATCAGTGCAGGCTCACATGCAACGCTGCCAGAGGACCTGGAAGCGCACTCGGACGGCGCTTCTCCGGGCCTCCTCCCGTTCCCAGAAACAGGCCAACAAACGCCGTGCACCTGCCCCTCATTATACCCCAGGCCAAAGGGTTTGGCTCCGGTCCAAGGATCTTCCTCTCAAGGGAGAGACACAGAAGCTTTCGCCCCGTTTCATCGGTCCATTCGAGATTGAGGCAATCGTCAACCCCTGTGCAGTCCGCCTCAGACTCCCTGCCTCCCTTCGTATTCACCCCACGTTCCATGTTTCTCAGGTCAAGCCTGTTTCTTCCAGTCCCCTGTCTATTCCATCCCCGGCCCCGCCCCCTCCCCGGATCATCGATAACCACCCGGCCTGGACGGTGCGTCGTCTACTAGATGTTCGTCGTCGCGGCCGAGGACATCAGTATCTGGTGGACTGGGAGGGGTACGGGCCGGAGGAACGTGCATGGGTTCCGCGGAGCTACATCCTGGATGCGTCCCTCATCAGGGACTTCCACCGCCATCACCCATCCCTTCCCGGGCGTTCGCCTGGAGGCGATCGTCGAGGGGGGGGTACTGTCACATCACCCTCTGCCACCATCTAGTGGCGCCGGCTGCCACTTCACCATGTGCCTCTGTTTACTTTCCCTCGTCAATCACCCACGTGCACTCCGGTCTTCACTCCTGTCTTCCATCAGCTAATCAGCGCACCCTACTTAACCCTCGCTCCCCAAGCAGCCGGCGCCAGATCGTTGTGTTCAAACCCAGAGTTAGTACCACGTTCCCGCACTAAGTTTAGAGTTACCTTATCTTTTCCCGTACCTTGCTTACCCTTAACTTGCCTTTGTCCTTTACCCAGTTTTCCCGATTACCTGCCCGTCTCCTGTTACCTACCTCCGGACTGCCTTCCCGTTGTCGACTCCACGCCTGCAAAGACTCCCCGCCTGCTCCCGTCTGTCTGTCTGCCTGACCTCTTGTCTGCCAACTGCCTGTCCGACTACGCCTTGCTCTGCCTTGCCCTTGCCTGTACCTTTGGACAATAAACCCCTTGAACCCTTCTCCATCTCGTCTGCTGTGTTCCGCATTTGGGTTTACCAGTCGCTCCTCGTAACACAACTGTGCCAGTATCTACATCCCCCTTCTTTAGCTGTGGCTCCTGAACATTAGAAACATTGAACAGCATACGTCTGCACTAACAGCAGTTTTGTAATAGAAACACAAATATGATCTGGTTGACATAAAATGAACTCTGCGAGTGTCCCACAAGTAAATGCATTAACAGACTGGAACATTATGTATAACTCAAAGAACAAAGTGTTATTCCAAACAGTTTGGATTCAATAGACTTGAGTAGCTCATTCAGTTCATGTGTTTTGTATTTGGCCTCGAGACTCTGCCGGACCTAGTGATATACATGGAAGTGGCAGCTTGAACTGGGTTTCTGGCCTGCGGTTCCACGTGTTGCTGGGATACACTGGTGGGAGGCTTTTCTAGACTTGGTAGTCTGTGACATTGTTCTGGTGGTGTTTGTTTAGTTGTTCCAGTCCCTTGTATTTTCTCCATGTCCACGTCGGGTGTGTATTCTCCTGTGTTCGATTCATCAGTGTACGTGGTGCTCCTTGAAGGCTGTGGCTCCATCACTGGCAGGATGTGGCGTCGGTTACGCCTGTATTCCTTCCCTTCAGAAACCACCACATATGAGCGTGGCTCATCACACTTTTGCTTCACGATTCCCACAGTGTTATGTCCCCTTTTTGTTTGGAGTCGTACCACCTGGTTTGGTGCCAGGGGGCGTAGTAGTTTGCTGGTCTTGTCGTAGTAGTGTTTTTGTGTCTGCCGCTTCTTTGTTAAATGCGCTTTGATGCTGGTCGGGGTTTTCGCAGCTGGTTTCAGCAATTGCTTGCAGACAGGCAGAATAATCCGAGTGCGACGGGACAACAGCCTTTGTGCAGGTGAGCCCAGAGTGTTGTCTCGGGGCGTGTTTCGTATGCCGAGCAGATTCAGGTAGAAATCTGTCCCATCTCTCGCTGTGACCTCCAACAGTTTCTTTGCACTCCTTACAGCCCTCTCACTGAGGCCATTGGACTGTGGATATTCAGGACTGCTTGTCACATGCTGGAAATCCCAGGATCGGGCAAAGTCATGGAAGGCCTGGCTAGTATACTGGGTGCCGTTGTCCGAGCATAGCTTCTGTGGGATCCCGTGGACAGAGAAATGGTGCTTTAGCTTATCGATGACTGTCGATGATGACAGGCAGCTGAGCCGATCCATCTCAAACCACCCAGAGTATGAATCAACAAGCACCAGGTAGTGGTGATTCCTCCATTCAAATATGTCTGTGGCGACGAGAGACCAGGGCAGGTCCGGGACTGTGTGCAGTTTTAGCGGCTCTTTTGCTGGTGGGGCTTCAGGCTGTTGCAGACGCCGCATGCCATAATGACATCCTGAATGTCCTCATTTATTGATGGCCAGAAAACACTTTCCCTCGCCCTTCTCTTTGTGGATTCAACTCCTGGGTGTCCCATGTGTAGCACCTTCAAATACTCAGTGTGCAGGGCGGTGGGCACGACTGCCCTGTTTCCTTTCATGATGACCCCGTCTTCGACGGTGAGTATATCACGGAAACCAAAGAATGGTCTCACCTCTGTAGGTACGCTGCACGGACGTCTTGGCCAGCCCTGTTGAATGAAATGGGTGAGTTTCTGCAGCACTGTGTCTGCAGCAGTGTATTTACGGAGTTCTTCAAGACGCCGTGGAGATATCAGTTGAACTGTCATCACCTCGAACTCTGGCCGTTCTGGCCTCTGGGGGCTGATGTTGCATCTTGGTGCACGGGAAAGGGTGTCGGCCAGGTAGAGGTGTTTTCCTTTCTTGTAGGTGAGAGTCAAGTTGAATTTTTGTAACTGTAACATCATGCGTTGCAGGCGTGCTGGGATGATGTGAAATGGTTTGTTGTGAATGGTGACCAAGGGCTGGTGGTCGGTCTCAATCGTGACCGGCCTGCCGTAGATGTAGTCATAAAACTTGTAGCTGGCGAAGACCACTGCTAAACTTCCTTCTCTATTTGCGCGTATCTCGTCTCCGTCTGGGTCAATGTGCGAGACGCGTATGCCACCGGATTCCCCTCTTGGAGGCAGGCAGCCCCTAAACCATATTGTGAAGCATCGCAGGTGAGCGTCACTGGTTGCCTTACATCATAGTAATGGAGTACAGGTGGGCTGCTGATGCAGGTTTTGAGTTTGGCAAAAGCATTATGTTGGTGCTCCGTCCAATTCCACACCACTTCCTTGTGAAGCAGCTGACGTAGCGGTGTGGTGAGTTCACTCAGGTTTGAGATGAATTTGCCCAAGTAGTTTACCATCCCTAGAAAGCGCTGTAGAGCTGGCTTGTCCTCTGGGGGTGGTATTTCACTAATTGCTTTAATTTTTTGGGGGTCTGCTTTTAGTCCTTGATCTGTGAATGTGCGCCCAACATAGCTCACCTCGTTGAGTCCAAACTTGCATTTGTTTGGATTCAGTCTCAGTTTTACCTTTCTGGCATGATCCAGTACCATTTTCAGGTTTCTTTCATGCTCATCAGGATCTTTGCCACCGATGATGATGTCATCCACGATTATAGCACATGGATATCCTGCAAAGATTTGTTCCATGGCTCTTTGGAACACTTCTGAGGCTGTGCTAATCCCGAACGGCATCTTTAGGAACTTAAATCGGCCGTAGGGAGTTGTGAATGTTGTGCGGAGAGATGAGGCAGCATCCAGTCTGACTTGCCAGAAGGAGCTTTTGGCATCAAGGACCGAGAAAATGGTGGCACCTGACATCTGAGCGGCAACCTCCTCCACTGTGCGCATGGGATGGTGGGGGCGCATGAGGGCCTTGTTTAGGTTTCTGGGGTCTATGCAGATGCGCACGTCACCCGTCTCTTTCTTATGAGTGGCCACCAAATTTGAAACCCATTCTGTAGGCTCATCCACAGGTTCAATTACTCCCAAAGTTTGCATTCTTTGGAGCTCTTGTTCCACTTTTCTTTGCATGGCAGCTGGGATACGACGTGGAGGGCTGACGACTGGTGTTATTTCTGGATTTACCTTCATCGAGTATGTTACAGGTAAGTTACCAACTTCATCTTTGAATAGGTCCGCATATTCCTGAAACATTTTCCGTGACAGGGTGTGATCCTTTACACAGTCTAGGTGGAATACCTCACTGCTGAAAGTGACCAGCTTCATCTTTAGGCTGTCCTGTAGGCCAAGAATGGAGTGAACATTTTCTTTCACCACCTGGAACTGCAGGCTATATTGCCGTTCATTTAGCCTGCATGGTAATGTCACAGTGCCAATTGGTTTGATCATAGATCCGCCAAATGCTACGAGATTTATCTTTTTAATTGGCACGTGCAGTTCCTCAACGTGCCTGAAGAGTTTGTATGTGTGTAGGGACATAACGTTACATCTCGCCCCTGTGTCCACTTTCAGATTTGTCATTAACAGTCACAAAACAACGACCTTCCTTGCCAGTTTTCCCTTCATCATCATGCAAAGACAAGCCTTCAATGGTGACTGTGTCTTCACTGTCACGGTCAGTGTCTGATTCGGCGTATAGCTGGTTTACCTGTCTGTTTGGTCTGCTGGACTTGGCGGACCTGCACTGGCCTTTGAAGTGGTTCTGCTTCCCACAGTTGTGGCACTGCCGGCCAAAAGCTGGACACTGGTCACGCTTTGCTGGATGGGTCCCCCCACAATTCCAGCAGCTGGAGATTGATGGTGAATTTTCCTTCATAGTGCGCTTAATTTTGCTGAAGACGTTATGTTTTATTTGTACAGCATCTACACTGGCGGTTGTCACCGTTTTTGGCGTGGAGAGGGTTTTGCTGTGTTTTTCTGTGAGTTCGCTGATTTGGCAAATGCGTACTGCTTTGGACAGCGTTAGGTCAGTCTCTTTTAGCAGTGTGCGTCTGACACTGTCGCTGCTTATTCCACATACCAGTCTGTCTCTTATCAGTTCGTTTTCCAATGCACCGAAATTGCAGTTTTTGGCTTGATTTCTCAATGTACTCACATATGCCTTGATGGTTTCGCCAGGTTTCTGATGTCTGGTGTTGAAGTTGTGCCTCTCCATTATCACGTTTGTTTCAGGGTTGCATATTTCTTGAAACTTCCTTTTAAGACACTCGGGGTCCTCTCTGGATTCCGCTGGAGTGACGATGTTGTCATGTGCTCCTAGTACCGCGGGTGAATATGTGAATGACCGCTCCCTCTCTATAGCCTCTGGTCCTGCAAGGTTAAGGAGTATATAAGCTCTGGTTCGGGCAGGTTTATCGCTGTGTGCGGCGGCAATGAAGATATCGTATTCTCGTTCATACTTGCGCCAATGCTCTGCCACATTCTCATCGAAAGTGAGAGGGTCCGGACGTCTGAATCCATCTGCCATTTTGTGTTGTTGCTTACCGCGGTTGTGACTTTAAACGTTGGCGTAGACTACTTTCTAGAGACGGAGTCGTCCGAGGAATGTCTCCAGAATTCCACTTCTGACACCATGTAGTTTTGTCAATAATGTAACCGAGTGAAAGTTGAACTTCTTTTTATTAACGTCCACAGCGTAACAGATATAGCGTCTACCTGCCTCGAGTTCCCGCCGTATAACTATATCCATTTCCGGGGGCCGTCTCCCGAGAGCCACTCGTAGTACCGTAACACACTAGGGTCAAAACACTCAACTGTGCCAGTATCTACAACAACCATTCACATCCCGTGAATTTAACGTTTCCATCAAAAGTGGAAAACAAATCGATGTTCTTTTTAGTATTTGCGGAAAATGCTTTTAAGAGCACTTTTTGATAACAATGTGTTCATGAGCATAAATGTGGTATCTTGTGTTAAAAACGATGGCGCCTCACTTGATGGTATGAGGAACACTATATTGCCAAAAGTTTTGGGACGCCTGCCTTTACATGCACATGAAGGTTAATAACATCCCATTCTTAATCCGTAGGGTTTAATATGGAGTCTGCCCACCCTGCCCACCCCAGCTATAACAGCTTCAACTCTTCTGGGAAGGCTTTCCACAAGGTTGAGGAGTGTGTTTATGGGAATGGGAATTTTCTTCTTGAAGCGCATTTGTGAGGTCAGGCACAGATATTGGACGAGAAGGCCTGTGTTGGCATATAGACTGATTTGTTATTGTGTTGTGTTCTTACACTGATACAGTCATGCCCTATTAGAAATGTACAACTGCGCATGTGCGAAAATAAAGAAGATGTTTCCTCCCCCGTTCTTGTTAAAACACCAACAATGAATATGTGTGTTTATTCCTCCGTTAAATAAACCGGTATTCCTGTCCTGAAGATGTCAAACCCAACAGCCTGGCTCGCAGTCTCCACTCTAATTCATCCCAAAGGGGTTCATACAAAAAAATAATCACTTTTTGACAACAATGTTTCTAATCATAAACGTGGTGTCTTGTGTTAAAAACGATGGTGCTTCACTTCCTGCCGATGGTATAAGGCAGTGGTCGCCAACCCGTCGATCGCGATCGACTGGTAGATCTTCGAGACTTTCCCTGTAGCTCCCAAAAATATTAGGAAAAAAAGAAGAAACACGAAAACTAAAGTTTAGAAAATACTTATTAAATTTTAGTTATTAAATACACAAATACATTATGCCTGCTTAATGTTCAGTTTTGCAAGAACCTCTCTCTCTCTTGATCCAGCTGTTGTATTTTTTTCTGTATTGCAACCAGTGACCAATGAGATAAGAGAAGAGTACCGGCACGTAACTGTCGAAAATGTCAGTATTTGACTATATAGCGGTATAGCTAGCATGGCGGAAGCTCGACGTATGAAGGTGAAAACGTACAATTTCCATTCAGAATGGGAAGAGGAACTTATTTTTACCTTGGTGAATGACAAGTGTGTATGTAAGTTGTGCCACCAAACACAAGCACTGTCTCAATAGGAAATCTGGAGCGGCACTACAACACCAATCACCAGAAATTCAAAGACAGCCACCCGCCAAAAAGCGCAATTCGTGCAAGGAAAGTTGCCGAGCTAAAAATCTGGGTTGAATGCCCAGCAGTCATTGTAGAACATTCGCAATGTGCTCCCATGGCAGCCACCGTACTGGCTACTGAGCATGCGCGGTGGTTGGCGCGCCTCTCTAGGTATTCTGGTAGTAACGTAATGTTGGTCTAGGACTTACCAATGTGTTAAAATAAAAGTACTACTCTTACAAAGTATTCCCTCCATATCTGGTCATTCAACATGGTGTCAGAAGTGAACACGGACACAATGGACTATACAAGTCTTGAAAACGAATAGGAAGATTAACTCACCGATCGAGCGTGGACAACCAACGTTACCGTAGCTAACGAGCTAACGCCACGAGCTAGCACTAGCAACGAACGTGCACCATCGTGATGGTTGACGGATTTCGCAGACCCGAACCTATACTCTTTAATGGGAACGTCGCAGAGAACTGGCGAGTGTTCGAACAAGAGTACAACATTTTCATTGCGGCGGCACACTTTGACAAGCCAGCCCGCACACAGGCAGAGAGAGGTCATTTGTATACGCGGCGGAGGTGAGAGCTCCCGGGGACGGAGGCGTCATCACTCCGGCCGAGTCAAAAGAAGACCCAATATGTCTGAAGAGGAAATTTCGGGAGATTTGCAATCCTCAAACCAACGTTACGATAGAAAGGCACAAGTTCAACACAAGGTGTCAAAACCAAGGTGAGACCATTGAATCATACGTCACTGATTTAAGGATCAAAGCAAAGAGCTCTAATTTTGGACTTTTGCAAGATGAACTCGTCAGAGATAGACTCGTATGCGGCAATAAATAATGACAGTCTGAGAAAGATTTTGCTGCGTGACAGTGAACTGACTTTAACCAAGGCTATATCTGTATGTCGAATACATGAGCTGGCAGAACAACACACAAATACATTACCATCACCGCAAACACCAGCCAACGTTGACGCTGTACAGTACAGATTTGCAAGGAAGCAGAGATTCGATACAAGACGAACATCTCAGTCAGAGAGGAATGCACGGCCTATCACAAATTGTAACAATTGTGGAGGTAGCCACGCAGCCAAGAGAGAAAATTGCCCAGCATATGGTCAACAGTGTCACACATGTAAGAAATGGAACCATTACAAAACGTGTTGCAGATCAACACAGCAGCACCATAGCACACAGAGATATAGGAAATCTGTCAATCAACTAGAACCAGCCCGAGCCACGAGTGGTAGCGATGATGATTCATACTATGTGGATGGAATAACGCTGGAGAACGTTGACACAGTATACTCTCGTGCTAAGGAGAAAGGTGAAGCATTCACCACTGTCCACGTCAATGGCAAGCCCATCGAAATGAAAGTCGATACAGGGGCAAAATGCAACGTCATGTCATATGATACATTCAAACGTGTGAAGAACAGGGAAGAAATAGACTGTTCAAGAATCACCAACTTGGTGGCATATGGAGGAAATCAGATTAACGCTGTGGGTTCAGTTGTCCTGTCATGTCACCTAGCAGACCAGCCATATGCACTACAGTTCTACATCGTGGAGAGAAACGTCCAGCCACTGCTAGGTTTACCAGCATGCATACGCATGGAGTTAGTAACACTGAACAAGGAAGTTCATCAACTCAGTGTGAATGACAATGCAATACTCTCATGCTCTAAACCACATCAACAGAAGGAACCACTCCAGCTCTACCCAGTTCCAGACCTACCGTGGTCTACAGTGGCAACAGACATCCTCGAATGGAATGGTAAACACTATCAAGTGCTTGTAGACTCATATTCAGGTTGGTTTGAGATCGACCAACTCAAGGACATCACAGCAACATCAGTCATTACAAAACTGAAACGACATTTCTCGGTCTATGGGTCACCGCACATACTCATCTCAGACAATGCTAGACAGTACAACAGCCAGCAGTTCAAGGACTTTGCCACGCAGTGGGACTTTGAGCACGTCACCAGCAGCCCAGAATTCCCACAGAGCAATGGCTTAGCTGAAAGGGCAGTCCGTAGTGCAAAACAGCTGATGGAAAAGTCAAAAAGAGATGGAACAGACACGTTTCTAAACCTACTAAACCTGAGAAACATCCCTCGAGATGCACAGCTAGGCTCACTGGCACAAAGACTTATGTCAAGGCAGACACGTACCACACTCCCAGTCAGCAAACAGTTGCTAGAGCCTACAGCCCGTAACACCCAACAAGTCCAGGCTCAACTCCTAAAGAAAAGACTCTCCCAAAAGCGGAGCTATGACAAGCCAAGCCGTCCACTACGGGCCCTGTCTGAAGGTGAAGCAGTCAGGATGCAGACCCCCCAAGGGTACAACCGCATGGGCATGGTAAAAGAGGTCTGTAGGGAACCAAGATCATACCTCATCCAGTCTGAAGGCAGAAAGTACAGGAGAAATCGCAGACACATCCTACCTGTAGCCGAGCCACCTCCAGAGTTGTCCACCGACGCAGACCCGCAGCACTTCAATCCAGCTGTAGAGGAAACTCCCCATCCCTTTGCAGAGAAGCCCAACTGCATAGACACTGAAACGACCCCAGCTCAAGAGCCCATAGCTCTGATGCCAACACGCATCAGTGGGAGCCCATACCAAACGCGCTCAGGTCGTGTTAGTAGGCCGAACCCCAAATACAAAGACTGAGTGATTTGAATTTGTGTGGACATTAAGCACAACATGCTCAGCGTTGTAAAATGTTCTGAAAGAATGTTAGTATTGAGTTAGATTACATGCCATGTTTCGTTGTCTTCCATACCTAACAGCTTGTTTGGATAAACATTCAAATGTTATTATTTATCTTAGCCATGTTCTGTTTTGTGTTAGGGCTACAAGCTAAAGAGAGAGGATGTAGAACATTCGCAATGTGCTCCCATGGCAGCCACCGTACTGGCTACTGAGCATGCGCGGTGGTTGGCGCGCCTCTCTAGGTATTCTGGTAGTAACGTAATGTTGGTCTAGGACTTACCAATGTGTTAAAATAAAAGTACTACTCTTACAAAGTATTCCCTCCATATCTGGTCATTCAACAGTCATATTTCACAAAACCTGCTGCTCAAAAGTAGGCTGTTACTGAAGCATCATTTCGAATAAGTCACCTTTTGGCTAAACACAAGAAGCCTTTTACAGATGGCTTAATTGCACTGACTGATAATTTTGTTAGCACACATTACAGTTCTACTTTCTAAAATGCTAATGTTGGCTATTATGAACAAAATAATGTCCTCATACAAATGGAAAATAGGCAACATGAGTAGTAAATAAGTACCCCCGGTTTTAGCTGTATTTTTAGCTTCCGGTCTAATTTAATGAGCTTCCGCCTTCTTCAATGGGTGGGGGGGAAAGGGTTAGGGTGAATTTTGGGTGAGTTTGTGGGTGACCTTTGTGTGAGCTTGTTGTGAGCTTGAGTTTGCAGCATGCTTTTGGTGGTGCATTGTGGGGAAAAAAGGGTGGGGGCTTGTACCCTCAACCCAGGGATGGTAAATGACATCCTGGGGGGGTAGTTTTAAAAGGGTGAACTTTGTGTGAATTTGTTGTGAGCTTGAGTTTGCAGCATGCTTGTGGTGGTGCATTGTGGGAAAAAAATGGTGGGGGCTCGTACCCTCAACCCAGGGATGGTAAATGACATCCTAGGGGTGGGTAGTTTTAAAAGGGTGGTTGTGTGTGTGTGTGTGTGCTTTTATCTTATTAATGGTAGATACTATAGCCCCGTAAAAACACAGTGCAGGGGCCTTTTAGACCAACGGTAGTGTTATCTACATCCGATGAACCATAACGTCTGGTTTGGAACAATGGCTATAGATAGGGATGCGTCACGCAAGGATATGCAGTGTAGCCGGCAAGGCTTTATAAGACTTTTGGTTATTGACAGAACAGAGAGATACCAAGCTGCCAACATTCCACTGATCTACTGTGAGTATATCCTAAATACATAGTAATATCATTAGACATATCAGGTCAATGACTTTGTGTAACTGTCTTATATTTGTTTGATAAAGTTGTTCGTTGTTAGGTGACGGAGACGCTACGGGTGTGGCTAAAAAGCATCAGGAGGAGTACCGCACATGTATGTAGCTATCATCTCTGAATATTCTGCTACTTATTCGTTTTTTTTATTAATGCATATACAATGTGACTAATCGGTTCCCTGTTATGTGGTAGGTTTGTTTGATTCGGTACATGTGAGGAAAAATCAACGATCTGCTGAGGAGTTGGCTAACTTTAAAGTCAATGAGGGTGCATCTACTAGCAGGGGTAAGCTATGAAAACATGTTTTATGTTTAATAAGATGATTAATGATGTTATACCCTGTTATAACTATAAGGGATGTTCTAATGGATTCTTTTTTTGTCTTAGACTCTTTTTATGTAGCTAGACAGCCCATACCCCTGTATGTAAGGGGTAGAAAAACAGGGGCCGTCGTTTTACCAAATACAGCACCTCCACCGATAGCCACCAGAAGCCATGGATACGATCAGCTAACAGATGAAACGATCCAGCAAATCCTTGCTTTAGCTGCCAGAAACCCAGTTGGAGTTTACGAACCCTTGGTTCATGAAGTGGTACATGAGAAGCCGGTAGACCAACAAGATGTGCCTCAGATAACACACTAACATATATTCATCCCTTATTTCAATCAGATAACGGCCACACAGGCCTTGGAGGAACACTTCTGAGCTCGCAGCCGGAGCTGTGGACAGACGAAAAAATCAGACTCTGGGATGCCAACGATTTTGGAGCAGACCAGACCCCGTGGACGGACGAAGAAATCAGACTCGGGGATGACGATTTTGGAGCAGGCCAGACATCTGCACCTAGAGCTCCTCCTAGCGTCATAAATGCAGATACCCCAGATGCACAGGCTGACCAGGGACCACCGATAACCCTCAACGACACCTCTGCTGTACATTCTGCCCAAGAAGCTACACGTCCTCAAGAAAACAGGTCAGATCAATATGATAATGACCCTGTCCTGGCTACGCTGAAGGCTTTATGTGCTACTGTTGATATACAGGGAAAGACGCTGAAGGCTTTATGTGCTACTGTTGATATACAGGGAAAGATGATGCTACATCGTCATATCAAGGGTGTGTTTGTGGCTAAAGCTGTGCGTGGAAATACTGCCGTGATTAAGGAAATTATGCTAATCCTATATATATATATATATATATATAAATAACTATAAATACACAATGAGTCGCAGAAAAAGAAAATACAAGTCTATAGATGGCAACCCCGAGAGGAGACGTAAACGTGGTGTAAATTAGTCTAGTGATGTTTTTGAGAATGGAAACATTATGGATGCATGTCTTGAGGAGATGTTGAATAGGTTTGATTATGATACCTTGCAGGATCATAGGCGTTGTGGACATGAATCGTTAGCCATAGCCGAACAGCTAAATTAATTGTGTGATGAGAATTTAGACCTTAGCAACACAGGTCTTGAGGAGTTGTTAAATAAGTATGTTGTAAATAAGTTAGAGGGGTAAATGCGTGGGGCGCTAGAGGAGCTAGACAAAGCAGAACAGATAGACCGTCTGGATGGTGTACCGTATGGAGGCAGTAGTGATACTATCAGTGATAATATCAGTGATAGTGACGGTGCTGAGGTGGCGGTGGCCGAGAGGGGTGTAGAACAAGATCCAAAATAGGTTGGATGGAGGTCTGATGATGTGTATGCTAGGTCTGTTGTAAATGATGAGGCATTTATACAGACTGGTGGTGTTCTCTCCGATAATGGGGCTACAGCTAGAGATGAGATACGTACACGGTCATTCCCCTACTTTAATGGTTTTGAGGTTAGACAGTAGATCTAAGAAGTATCCCTCTGCAAAATTTAGAAGAAGTACCTAATTTGATCAGAGAGCAGTTGACAGATGTAATAACACTGTGCACACAGAGTACTGATAGTGGAAGCGTTTTAAACGTCACCCTGCGGGGGCCATCACTGGCCAGTGATGTACAGGCTGTACTCACGGTTGGGGACGATTACGATGTTGATTTGTTTTTAGAACAGATAGCCAGTGTCATCCAGAGTAATGACCCAAGTTTGACCGATGATGCATTAGAGTTAGTTATCACAGGAGCTCGTAATAAAAGGGGGGGTGCCCGTCTCAAGTTAAAATCCATACACTACGATGAAAGCATAAGCAAGAAAAGATTAAGTCTCTACACACCCAACAACACACACAACAATCTGTGTTTCTCAATATGTGTTACAAGAGCCTCTGCCTCCACCTAGCTGCGCCGGCTGCCACTGCACCATGTGCCTTTGTTTACCTTTCTGTCATAAATTAACCACGTGCACCCTGCTCTACACTCCTGCCTGCAATAAGCTAATCTACGCACCCTATTTACTCCCCGGATTCCTAGCAGCTGGCGCCAGTTCGTTGTCTACACTCTCTGAGTTAGTTACCTCGTTCCAGCGTACTATATTTCTACTTCCTCGTCCTCGTCCTCGTCCTCGTCCTCGTCCTTGCCTGTCTGTAACCTGTTCTCTCCCCGTGTTTAGTTCCTGCTCCCGTTCCTATTCCCGGTGTGATTCCTGTTCCTCGTTCCTCTCTGCCTACCCACCGTTATCGACCACTCGCCTGCCTGACCACCCGCCTGCCTACGTCCCTCGGCCTGCTTACTACCCGCCTGCCAACGAACCCCTGTCTGCCTGACCATCCGCCTGTCTTGCCCTTGCCTGTACCGAGGAAAATAAATCCCTTGAATTCTTCCCCGTCTCATCGTCTGTGTCTTGCGTTTGGGTCCTCAGTTTGAACGTTAACAATATGTTTAGCACATTTTCTTATTGCAGAGCTGACGGATAGATCGGGGGCGACGTCTGAACAGGATAAAGTGGTATTTGCCCGAGAATTACACAAGGCCCTAGGTTATGACCCCAGTCATCAGGTTGGTTTTTCCAATGTGTCCAATTTTGAGAAGCATATAGATGCAATAATATTGATATTTCATCACAATGCTGCTTTCAAGAAGCTAGAAATGTGTCAGACCCATCCTGAACAACACCCAAAAACAACACACACCCAAAAACAACATTCTTTGGTGCAAAACATGTGTGTAAATATTGTTACAAAAGATGTCAGTCACTTCTTATGCACAAATATTCATGGTACTGCAATGTTTGTTTGACAGTATGTAATGGTCAAACAGGCTGTTCAATAAAGTGTAAGGATGGTGGTCGTATTTGTCGGTCAAAGCACTGTTATGACACGCACAAACAAAAGCCATCAGCATACGGTATAGTACCCTGTAACCAGGCCAAGTATTGTGACAGGTGTTGTAGACAGTATCTTGTAGCCCGTAGTAAGACAGAAGCTACTGAGGATATCCCTGACCATCGGTGTTGTACAGAAAAGTGCAAATATTGTGGTGAAGTTCTAATCAGTGATACAGACCATGAGTGCTACATCCAGCCTCTTGAGTCTGAACCCCTAAAAAATAAATAATTGTTTTATGATTTTGAGACGCGCTATCATGATGGTAGACACGAAGCACACTTTGTGTCAGCTATGACGTTTGCTGGTAAGAAGTGGTATGCTAGTGGTGCAGATTGTGTTGCTAAGTTTGTTAAGCGCTATAGATCAAAACAATACATGTATCATACTTTCATAGCACACAATGCTTCTGGATTTGACAGCTACATTATGCTGGATTATTTCACCAAACAGGGTATTACCCCCTTACTGACCATGCGTGGCAGTAGAGCTTTCCTTATGGTTGATAAGACATACCAACAGAGTTGGATCGACTCGTTTAGCTTTCTCCCCATGCGTCTGGCTAAAACGCCGTCTGCTCTTGGTTTTGATGATATGGAAAAAGGCTATTTTCCACATAAATTCAACACCAGGGAGAATGAGTTCTACAGAGGTCCTTACCCTGAGCCATCGTATTATGGTTTTGACATGATGACTTCTGATGAAAAGGATAAATTCATCACTTGGTACAGATCTGTGCGTCACCGCACCTTCAACTTCCAGAAGGAGTTGCGTCGTTACGGGGTCAACGATGTGGTGATCCTGCGCGAAACATGTGGAATCTACCGAGAGACTTTTATTGAGTGTGCAGGTTTAGATCCTTTTGCATACACCACTTTGGCATCAGCATGTATGGCCGCATACAAGACATCGTTTTTACCAGAGAACACATTAGCATTGACATATGATTGCGTCTATGTGAAGCAGCACAAGACGTAATCTAATGTATCCATACAGTGGCTCGAATATCTGTCCCATATCCATAAACTGGAGATTCATCATGCTCTCAATCATGGTGAAGTTCAATATGGACCCTTCTTCCTAGATGGATATGCATCAAGTACACACACAGCCTATGAGTTTGCAGGATGTTTCTATCACGGCTATGAACAATGTTACCAATCGACTCATGTTAACCCTGTCACAAAGACCACCTATGGTGAGATGAGAAGGCAGTTTCTGTTCAAAGTCTCTGCCCTCAAAAGAGATCACGTGTTGTTGTCATTTGGGAATGCGAGTGGGGTAGACAGAAAAAGTCTAATGTTGAGTTGCAGACATTTTTGTCGACTCTGAAGCTCCAGAGTAGGATCAATCCTCATGATTCTCTCTATGGGGGGCACACAAATGCCATCAAGTTGTACCACAAGACCGAGCCTGGTGAGAAAATACGCTACTATGACTTCACATCACTCTACCCTACTGTGCAGGCACGCTGCCCTTATCCTGTAGGGCATCCTGAAATCATCTTTAGAGATTTTGAGTTGATATTTTGGTATTGTTAAATGTACTGTACTGCCCCCTAGAGGTCTATACCACCCTGTTCTCCCTTACAGATGCAACGGGAAGTTGATGTTCCCCCTCTGTCGCACATGTGCCGACAATCTAAACCAGACTAGCAAATGTCATCACAGCCGTGATGAGAGGGCATTGACTGGCACGTGGGTGTCTTTCGAGCTGCAGAAGGCGGTTGAAAAGGGGTATCAGATAACACAGATGTATGAGGTGTGGCATTACCCTAAACAGTTGGCTGAGTTGTTTGAAGGCTATGTCAAAACATTTCTAAAGTGTAAGCAGGAGGCTTCAGGATACCCCAGCAGAGTGACGAAACGCCAATTGTATGTGGCAAACTACTATGCCAAGGAAGGCATTCAGTTAGATCCGGGCAACATGCGTGTAAACAAAGCCATGCGTAGTTGTAACAAGATAATTTTGAACAGTTTGTGGGGTCGCTTTTCGTTGCGCACAGACCTACCCTCATGCGAGTTAATTTCTGATCCTGAAAGGTTTACATAGCTAATGTTCAGCAACAGCTACCACGTCAGTCACTTTTGCTTCATCTCTGATGACATAGCTATGGTGCAGTGGAAACACAAAGATGCACGACTCTCTAGGGCTCGGGATGTTAACGTGGTTGTGGGGGCTGTGACTACTGCCCACGAGAGGCTTATGCTATACGACCTTTTAGAAAAACTGCAAGAGCATGTCCTTTACTGTGACACAGACAGCATCATTTTTGTTTCTGGCAGGGGTGATGGGGTACCCCCTACAGGCCCATACCTGGGGTACTTGACAGATAAGCTTAACGATGGGGAAGTATTTGACACTGAGCAGGAAGATTACATCACAGAGTATGTTTCTACAGGTCCTAAATCCTATGCCTACCACACGCACCAAAACGGCCAGTAAGGGTGTTACTTTAAATGCTAAAAATGCTGAAGTTGTCACCCAACAGACACTCACAAGCTTAGTACATGGTTTTGTGACACAGCAGCCTCTGGACAGAGAGATTATCACCCAGGTAGATACCATACAGAGGGATAAGAAGAGGCTCCAGCTTAAAAACGCATCAGTGATTAAACGCCTTCGTGTGGTTTACAACAAACGCAGGGTCTTTGCTGATTATACCACACTTCCTTATGGCTCCTAGACAGAAGATGGGCGATGGTGAAACATTCGACCCCCGGCTTCAGCATCCATTCAGCATGGTAGTATCGGGCCCCTCAAACAGTGGCAAAACCTACTTTGTCAAAACAGTAATTCAAAACGCAGATTGGATATTTTCAGAAAAGATTAAAAATAAGGGTCATTAATTTTGTGGAGGGGATCCCAGCATCTCTTTGCGATGATACACTCTTACCGCCCCATACTAGAAATCTTCTCATTATTGATGACTTGATGAATGATGCTAGCAATAATTTAGAGGTTCGACATGTTTTTACCAAATATATACACCATCGTAACCTCAGTTGTATGTATCTGGTACAGAATTTATTCATGCAAGGTAAAGCTAGTAGAACAATACGTTTAAACACAAATTACATGGTATTGTTTAAAAACCCATGTGACAAATATCTGATTTTTTTAATAGCCAGGCAGATGTTTCCTTGTAAGACAAAGTATTTTTTGGAGTCCTTTAACGATGCTACTTGTTTGCCTTATGGATATTTGCTTGTTAAATTTAAAGCCAAGACCCCTGACCACATGAGGCTTAGAACAGCTATTTTATCGGACCGACAAGTTGTCTACACCCAGACAGTAAAGTGATTAACTATAAACAATGCCGTCATGCATAACCAGAAACAGAGACCGTCTGAAGTTGTTGTATAAAGCACCACCAGCTCTACGGAAAGTTATTCTACGTACAGCCAACGAAGATTTTATCAATGCCCTTTGTGAAATAGCATTAAACATTTTACAAGGCCGGATACTGTTGTCTCCCCGTATGCACAAAAGATGCACAAAAAAGGACATCAGGCTGCTGGCTAGTAAGAATGTGTTGATTTCTAAAAAGAAAATACTTATTAATCAGACCAGGGTGTTTTTGTTGCCATTGTTGGGTGCTGCAATACCCTTGATTACCAGCCTTTTTTCAAGAGGGTGTGGCAACCCGGCTCCAGGACAGTGCCCCAGGCGGCTCAGGGGAGCGGTGGTAAATGGAGTCTACCACCGCTCTCCGGAATATCACACACCGGAGCTCATTACCGCTGGCGGCAATCTGCGAAATGGGCGACACCTGGGCCGACGGAGAAAACACGTACATAAACGGCGCTCGGCTTGGCTTAAGGGAGGGACGCGATACGAGGACGAAGTACCTCGGCGCTACGAGGAGGAAGAGATCCCTCGGCGGCAAAGAGTGGATCGAGACGGGGAGAGAACCCCCGGCAACACGGCAACGCGCTACAAGGACGAGGTACCTCGGCGCTAGGAGGTGGCTTAAGGGAAGACGCGATACGAGGAAGAGATCGCTCGGGCAGCGACACGAGGTCGAGACCCCTCGGCGGTACGAGGACGAGGTCCCTCAGCAACCCGAGAAGAGATGGCTCGAAGCGACACGAGGAGGAGATCCCCCCAAAGCGACACGAGGAGGAATGTCCAGGAGTTCGGCAGTCCCCGACCGCGGACCGACAAAGAGGACTTCCCCACGAAAGATCGGAGGGTTCACGGGAACCCCCGGCGGATGTACCTGACCGTCCCCCGAGAGGCGACGAAGAGTACCGTCGAACTTTAATTAATTATTTTGGTGATAGGCACGGCCTAACCTATTATTTATTTGTGAATAAATACACCTTTTTGGCTTTCAACTGACTATCCGCTTGTGTTCACTGGGGGAGACTACCGCGTAGTGGAACCGGGTTGCCACAAGGGGGTTAACCAAGGGGAGGAAAAAACCCTCTCTTGTGATTATGGAGCATACTCAGAAGATGTATCTAGTTCCTCAGCATCAACTAGACGCCTTAAAGCATACCAGCCATCGCGATTCTGTTAGACAGACTGCTGAAAATGAATTGGATAAAGCTATGGAGATGGTGTTGAACATACCGGATGCTGACCTGCATGAAAAGCCAAAAAGTATGGGGCTGTTCTACAGCATTATCTAGCTGTGTATATATTGCAATCATTGAAGAAATCTAAAGATGTATCATGGACCGACAAGGGAGAAATTGTAATAAAAGGAGAAACTATAAAGGGGTCTCACATGTATGATTTGTTAAAGAATGTTACGGCCCCCTACACCATTTTAGACTCTGCCAGACCCCATGGATTGAATGCTTTTTGAAATCTTCAGCCAATATAAATGTACCAACAGCCTCTATACCTAGTAAACGACTAAGACTAAGAATTAGTAGCCTGTATAAGAACATTCCTGTTTTGGATAGTGATGATGTAACAGAATCAGGGAGGTATATCCTTGATAGTAGGTGTGGTGCTACACCGGCAAGAAGAACACCTGATATAAGTCGTGTTGAACAATCAAACTGTATCAAAAAATAAAAAAAGAGGAGCATACTTAAGGAAACGGGGCCCTCCTTTAGTTCCCCTAAACTGCATATGAGTTGATGATTTTATATATATATTTTTTATATTGTTATGTGTTTTTATTATTATTATTTATTATTATTATATAATTGGCTGTATATTAATGTGTTTCATGCATGAATAAAATCTAATAACCACAATATTTGTTTGTCTACCATGTCTTTTTATTTTCAAAATACATGTTACATATTACACGCTGCTACACGACTGGACACATGTTGTTCATGACAAACATTAGGTTATATCCGATTAACAAAGGCATATACCATTTTATCATTATGGGGTAGATTATCGTCATACAGTCTCAAAAACTTGGTAGGATACACCTCTTTGCATATTAAACAAGAAAAATACACAATGTTGTCCACATGCTGTACTTAGATTATCCTGAACCTGTTGTGTAGAATAAATTACATCACTACAGTTATGGTTAAGAAATAGGGGTATGGCTTCAGGGAACTCCAAGTATGTAGGAGGGTTTCCGTAGGAGTCAAAAAAATATCCCTGTCTTTGGGCTGTAATGTATATAGCCAGCCAGTGGGCCCCTTCTAAATTTGACGGTTCAATATTAACCACCACCATAGCCGGTAGCTGATGAACGGCTCTAGGCAGGTGGTTGCACGCCACGACCCCCAGAAAAGAAGCCTTGCGGGCAATCTTCTGACCGACAGCTGTTAGCTCGATAGTATTCATTACAACCGTTTTTAGTAATAGTCCAGTAACACCTGACGTCTGTTCGATATTTCTATAACAGAATCATAGACTGCATAACATATTAAATTGACAGCTCTAACCAGAGCTCTGCTGAATTGTTCTTCAAGCCTTACGTTGCCTGTTCCGACAAGCGACACGTGTTGTCCGCATCCTTCATCTGCTTCAAGGTTGAAACAAAACAACGCATAACCATCCCCAAATTCTTTGCGATTAATGGCTATGTCTCTATCCTTCAGCTGATGGCCTGTGGCCTGAATAAGCTGGAAATATTCTCTGGTAGACAGTTCATTTCTAAAGTCAGGTTGAAAAGGTTTAGCTGGAAATAATTGTCCATCACAGTAAAGGGCTAAAGAATCTGTATCGAAATGCTGAAATCTGAAGGGATTCCTATCCTTTGAATGCTTCGTTATCTAGAAATCATCTTCGGAATTTGCCCTAGAAACAGATTGTCCTGATTGCAAAATCTAGTACCAGCAGGGATGGATACATTCTGCCCCCCCCCCCCCCCCCCCCACACACACACACACACACTCTTTCACCCCTTCCCTCCCACGCATTGCATAAAGCGGATGTTCATTATATTAGACAGGAAGCGGTTCTGAAAAATATGGATAAAACGGGGGTACTTATCTACTACTGATGGTGCTTCAGCACTTGATCATGGTATAAGGCCTAAACCATTCACAAACTTAGTTAAACCTTTCCATTTAAACTAGGAAAAAAGCAACATATAATTTTTTTGTGTGCAGAAATTGCTTTTCAGAGCGAGAGAATCACTTTTTGACCACAATGTGTTTCAAAGCATAAACATGTTTTTTTGTGTTTAAAACGATGGTGCTTCACCAGTTGATGTTGGTATGAGGTCTAAACAACCATTAACAAGCTTAGTTACACTTTTCCATTTAAAGTGGGAAAAAAGCAACATACCACTTTTTTGTGTGGAAAATGCTTTTAAGAGCCAGAGAATCTGTCACACCCTCGCCCGTTTCCGTCCAATTCCGCCATCTGGTGGCACCCAGCCTCCATTACACCTCGTGCTCCCTCTGATTAACCACACCTGCAGCCAATTGCCAATGATTCCCCACAGTATTTAAGCACTGGCTTTTCACACAGCCAGGCTAGTTCGTAGTTTAGTTAACCTCTCGTCTGTAACCTCGTCCCCGCCTCTTAGACCCTTTTACTCCTGTTCCTATTTCGGGTTCCACTTCCGCTCCTGTTCCTGTTTCGGGTTCCACTCCCGTTCCTGTTCCCGTTTCGGGTTCTAGTCCCGTTCCTGTTCCCATTACGGGTTCCGCTCCCGTTCCTGTTCTTGCTCCCGTTCCTGTTGCCTGCCTGCCTGCCTCCCCGTTGCCGAGCCCTTGCTTTCCTGACTACTGTCCTCGTTAACAAACCTCGCCATTCTGGACTACCCACCTGCCTACGTCCCTCTGCCTGCTTGATTACCCGCCTGCCTTGCCCTTGCCTGTGTGTAAATAAATCCCCTTTCAACCCGCTCCCTTCTCGTGTGTGTCTTGCATTTGGGTCCTAGTCGTAACCTTAACAGCACGAACTAGCCAACATGGACGCAGCAGACACGGATCGGATACGTCAGGCTTACTCCTACCTGGGAATTCCTTTTGTTCCCTATGAATCGACTTTGTCAGCAATCGCTTCCTCCATTCGAGAGCTTTCGTTAGCTTCCCGTGGAAACCGCAGTCCAGCATCAGTCCCCGCTGCAGCAGCAGTCTCGTGGCCACCAACCCCCGCTGCAGCAGCAGTCTCGTGGCCACCAGCCCCCGCTGCAGCAGCAGTCTCGTAGCCACCAATCCCCGCTGCAGCAGCAGTCTCGTGGCCACCAGCCCCGCTGCAACCGTGGCCTCCTGGTTCCAAGCCCCGCTGCAACCGTGACCTCCTGGTTCCAAGCCCCAGCAGGAGTGGCCTCCTGGTTCCAAGCCCCAGCAGGAGGGGCCTCCTGGTTCCAAGCCCCAGCAGGAGTGGCCTCCTGGTTCCAAGCCCCAGCAGGAGTGGCCTCCTGGTTCCAAGCCCCAGCAGGAGTGGCCTCCTGTTTCCAAGCCCCAGCAGGAGTGGCCTCCTGGTTCCAAGCCCCAGCAGGAGTGGCCTCCTGGTTCCAAGCCCCAGCCCCCGCAGCCGTTGCCTCCTGTTTCAAAGCCCCAGCCCCCACAGCCGTTGCCTCCTGTGCTCAAGCCCCAGCAGCCGTGGTCTCCGGATCCCAAGCCCCAGCCCCCACAGCCGTGGACTCCGGGCTCCGGGCTCCAAGCCCCAACCCCCACAGCCGTGGACTCCGGGATCCAAGCCCCAGCCCCAGCAGCTTTGGCCTCCGGGCTCCAAGCCCCAGCCCCAGCAGCTGCTGCCTGCTGGTCCCAAGCCCCAGCGGCCTCCCGGCCCTGAGCCCCAGCAGCTGCTGCCTCCTGGTCCCAAGCCCCAGCGGCCTCCCGGCCCTGAGCCTCCTTGATGTGCGTCGTCGCAGTCGACGACGCCAGTTTCCGGTAAACTGGGAGGGCTACGGACCTGAAGAGCGGTCCTGGATGCCCCGGAGTCGCATCCTGGACGCCTCTCTAACCCGCGATTCCCACCGCCAGCACCCTCCCTCGTCTTGCGACCGCTTGGAGGCGTCCGTTGAAGGGGGGGTACTGTCACACCCTCGCCCGTTTCCGTCCAATTCCGCCATCTTGTGGCACCCAGCCTCCATTACACCTCGTGCTCCCTCTGATTAACCACACCTGCGGCCAATTGCCAATGATTCCCCACAGTATTTAAGCACTGGCTTTTCACACAGCCAGTGCTAGTTCGTAGTTTAGTTAACCTCGTCCCCGCCTCTTAGACCCTTTTACTCCTGTTCCTGTTTCGGGTTCCACTCCCGTTCCTGTTCCTGTTTCGGGTTCCACTCCCGTTCCTGTTCCCGTTTCGGGTTCCACTCCCGTTCCTGTTCCCATTACGGGTTCCGCTCCCGTTCCTGTTCTTGCCCCCATTCCTGTTGCCTGCCTGCCTCCCCATTGCCGAGCCCTTGCTTTCCTGACCAGCTGCCTGTTGCTTAGTCCCTGCCTGCCTGCTTGCTTTCCTCATTGCCGAACCTCGCCTGTCTGACTACTCTCCTCGTTAACGAACCTCGCCATTCTGGACTACCCACCTGCCTACGTCTCTCTGCCTGCTTGATTACCCGCCTGCCTTGCCCTTGCCTGTGTGTAAATAAATCTCCTTTCAACCTGCTCACTTCTCGTGTGTGTCTTGCATTTGGGTCCTAGTCGTAACCTTAACAGAATCACTTTTTGACCACAATGTGTTTCTGAGCATAAACATGGTGTGTTGTGTTAAAAACGATTATGCTTCACCACTTGATGATGGTATAAGGTCTGCACAACCATTCACAACCTTAGTTACACTTTTCAGTTTAAAGTAGGAAAAAATCAACTTTTCTTCTTTATGTGCGGAAAAAGCTTTTCAGAGCGAGAGAATCACTTTTTTGACCACAATGTGTTTCTGAGCATAAACATGGAGTGTTGTTTTAAAAGTAATGGTGCTTCACCACTTGATGATGGTATAAGGTATATACAACCATTCACAAGCTTAGTTACAGTTTTCAATTTAAAGTGGAAAAAAGCACCCTTTCTTTTTTTATGTGTGGAAAATGCTTTTCAGAGCGAGAGAATCACTTTTTGACCACAATATGTTTCTGAGCATAAACATGGTGTGTTGTGTTAAAAACGATTATGCTTCACCACTTGATGATGGTATAAGGTCTATACAACCATTCACAAGCTTAGTTATACTTTTCCATTTAAAGTGGGAAAAAGCCTACCTTTCTTTTTTATGTGCGGAAAATGCTTTTCAGAGTGAGAGAATACATTTTTGACCACAATGTGTTTCTGATCATAAACATGATGTGTTGTGTTAAAAACGATTATGCTTCACCACTTGATGATTGGTATAAGGTCAATTCAACCATTAAAAACCTTAGTTACACTTTTCCATTAAAGTGGGTAAAAAGCACCATGCCTATTTTAATGCGCGGAAAATGCTTTACAGAGCGAGAGAATCACTTTTTGACAACAATGTGTTTCTGAGCATAAACATGGTGCGTTGTGTTCAAAACGATGGTGCTTCACCACTTGATGACAGTATAAGGTCTGTACAACCATTCACAAGCTTAGTTATACTTTTCCATTTAAAGTGGGAAAAAGCCTACCTTTCTTTTTTTATGTGCGGAAAATGCTTTTTAGCGCGAGAGAATTACTTTTTGACAACAATATGTTTCTGAGCATAAACATGGTGCGTTGTGTTCAAAACGATGTTGCTTCACCACTTGATGACAGTATAAGGTCAATACAACCATTCTCAAGCTTAGGGATACTTTTCCATTTAAAGTGGGAAAAAGCCTACCTTTCTTTTTTTATGTACGGAAAATGCTTTTCAGAGTGAGGGAATACATTTTTGACCACAATGTGTTTCTGATCATAAACATGGTGTGTTGTGTTAAAAACGATGGTGCTTCACCACTTGATGATGGTATAAGGTCTATACAACCATTCTCAAGCTTAGTTACACTTTTCCATTTAAAGTGGGAAAAAGCCTACCTTTCTTTTTTTATATGCGGAAAATGCTTTTCAGAGTGAGAGAATACATTTTTGACCACAATGTGTTTCTGATCATTAACATTGTGTGTTGTGTTAAAAACGATGGTGCTTCACCACTTGATGATGGTATAATGTCTATTCAACCATTCACAAGCTTAGTTACACTTTTCCATTTAAAGTGGGTAAAAACCACCATGCCATTTTTAATGCGCGGAAAATGCTTTACAGAGCGAGAGAATCACTTTTTGACAACAATGTGTTTCTGAGCATAAACATGGTGCGTTGTGTTCAAAACGATGGTGCTTCACCACTTGATGACAGTATAAGGTCTATACAACCATTCACAAGCTTAGTTAAACTTTTCCATTTAAAGTGGGAAAAAGCCTACCTTTCTTTTTTTATGTGCTGAAAATGCTTTTTAGCGCGAGAGAATTACTTTTTGACAACAATATGTTTCTGAGCATAAACATGGTGCGTTGTGTTCAAAACGATGTTGCTTCACCACTTGATGACAGTATAAGGTCAATACAACCATTCTCAAGCTTAGGGATACTTTTCCATTTAAAGTGGGAAAAAGCCTGCCTTTCTTTTTTTATGTGCGGAAAATGCTTTTCAGAGTGAGAGAATACATTTTTGACCACAATGTGTTTCTGATCATAAACATGGTGTGTTGTGTTAAAAACGATGGTGCTTCACCACTTGATGATGGTATAAGGTCTATACAACCATTCTCAAGCTTAGTTACATTTTTCCATTTAAAGTGGGAAAAAGCCTACCTTTCTTTTTTTATGTGCGGAAAATGCTTTTCAGAGTGAGAGAATATATTTTTGACCACAATGTGTTTCTGATCATAAACATGGTGTGTTGTGTTAAAAACGATTATGCTTCACCACTTGATGATGGTATAAGGTCAATTCAACCATTAAAAACCTTAGTTACACTTTTCCATTAAAGTGGGTTAAAAGCACCATGCCATTTTTAATGCGCGGAAAATGCTTTACAGAGCGAGAGAATAACTTTTGACAGCAATATGTTTCTGAGCATAAACATGGTGCGTTGTGTTCAAAACGATGTTGCTTCACCACTTGATGACAGTATAAGGTCTATACAACCATTCTCAAGCTTAGTTATACTTTTCCATTTAAAGTGTGAAAAAGCCTACCTTTCTTTTTTTATGTGCGGAAAATGCTTTTCAGAGTGAGAGAATAACTTTTGACAACAATATGTTTCTGAGCATAAACATGGTGCGTTGTGTTCAAAACGATGTTGCTTCACCACTTGATGACAGTATAAGGTCTATACAACCATTCTCAAGCTTAGTTATACTTTTCCATTTAAAGTGTGAAAAAGCCTACCTTTCTTTTTTTATGTGCGGAAAATGCTTTTCAGAGTGAGAGAATACATTTTTGACCACAATGTGTTTCTGATCATAAACATGGTGTGTTGTGTTAAAAACGATGGTGCTTCACCACTTGATGATGGTATAAGGTCTATACAACCATTCTCAAGCTTAGTTATACTTTTCCATATAAAGTGGGAAAAAGCCTACCTTTCTTTTTTTATGTGCGGAAAATGCTTTTCAGAGTGAGAGAATACATTTTTGACCACAATGTGTTTCTGATCATAAACATGGTTTGTTGTGTTAAAAACGATTATGCTTCACCACTTGATGATGGTATAAGGTCAATTCAACCATTAAAAACCTTAGTTACACTTTTCCATTTAAAGTGGGTAAAAAGCACCATGCCATTTATTTATGTGCGGAAAATGCTTTACAGAGCGAGAGAATCACTTTTTAAACACAATGTGTTTCTGATCATAAACATGGTGTGTTGTGTTAAAAACGATGGTGCTTCACCACTTGATGATGGTATAAGGTCTATACAACCATTCACAACCTCCTGGCCCCAAGCCCCAGACCCAGCAGCTGAGGTCTCCGGGTTCCAAGCCCTTGCCCCAGCAGCTGTGGTCTCCTTGCTCCAAGCCCCAGCCCCAGCAGCAGGGGTCTCCTGGCCACAAGACCCAGCCCCAGTTGCCTCCTGGTTCCATGCCCCAGCGGCGTCCTGGCCCTGAGCCCCAGCCACAGCAGCAGGGCTCTCCTTGTCCCAAGCCCCAGCGGCCTCCTGGCCCCAAGCCCCAGCCCCAGCAGCAGTTGCCTCCTGGTTCCAAGCCCCAGCGGCCTCCTGGCCGCAAGCCCCAGCAGAAGTTGCCTCCTGGTCCCAACCCAAAGTGCCTCCTGGCCCTGAGCCCCAGCCCCAGCAGCAGTTGCCTCCTGGTCCCAAGCCCTCAACCCCCTTGTCAGTGCGTCCACTGGCCTGACGCTTTTCATGTGCCCATTTGGGAGCCCAACTGACCCCCTGTTCCCTGCCTGGGAGGCAGAGATCACAGTCCCCACTGTCCAGGCTCTCCTAAGCCATTGCCAGTGTATGTGCTGTCCTGCTCCGTGCGTCCGCCCGCTCCCAACTCCAGGCACACAAGCGCCGACAATCGGTTCCTCAGCACTCCGCCGGGAAGAAGCCCCGGTCTTCTAGTCCGCTGTCTCCTCCGTCCCTGGCGCCGCCTACTGCCTGGGTGATTGACAGCATTCCGGCGTACTCGGTTAGACGCCTCCTTGATGTGCGTCGTCGCTGGCCGACGACGCCAGTTTTTAGTGGACTGGGAGGGCTATGGATCTGAGGAGCGGTCCGGGGTACTCCTAGTCACATCCTGGACGCCTCCCTAACCCGCTATTTTCACCGCCAGCCCCCTCACTTGTCGTGCGTCCACCTGGAGGCGTCCGTTGAGGGGGGGTACTGTCACACCCTCTCCCGTTTCCGTCCAATTCCGCCATCTAGTGGCACACAGCCTCCATTACCCCTCATGCTCCCTCTGATTATTTACACCTGCACTCGGGTCCCGCTGGCCACTTGATATAACTTCTGCTCTCAACCAATCACCCACCACAGTACTTAAGCACTGGCTTCCAACATAGCCAGTGTTAGTTAGTAAGTTAACCTCACACTCGGTAACTTCGTCCTCGCCTTTTAGACTCCGTTGTTCCTGTTCGCGTTACGGGTCCCGCTCCCGTTCCGGTGCTTTTCCCTCTAGTTCTCCCCAGTTCCGTTCCGACTCCTGCTTCAATTCATCTGATTGCCTTCCCGTTATTGACTACCCGCCTGCCAACGAACCTCTGCCTTCCTGACTACAGACTGCAGCCTCGTGGCCACCAGCCCCGCTGCAACCGTGGCCTCCTGGCTCCAAGCAGCTGTGGTCTCTTGGCTCCAAGCCCCAGTTCCCGCAGCCGTCGTCTCCGGGCTCCAAGCCCCAGCCCCAGCAGCAGGGGTCTTCTGGGCCAAAGCCCCAGCTGCAGTGGCCTCCTGGCCCCAAGCCCCAGCCCCAGCAGCTGTGGTCTCCGGGTTCCAAGCCCCAGCCCCAGCCCCAGCAGCTGTGGTCTCCTGGCTCCAAGCCCCAGCTGCAGTGGCCTCCTGGCTCCAAGCCGCAGCCCCAGCAGCAGGGGTCTCCTGGTCCCAAGCCCCAGCGGCCTCCTGGCCCTGAGCCCCAGCCCCAGCAGCAGTTGCCTCCTGGTCCCAAGCCCTAAACACCCTTCTCAGTGCGTCCACTGGCCTGTCGCCATTCATGTGCCCATTGGGAGCCCAGCCGCCCCTGTTCCCTGCCTGGGAGGCAGAGATCACAGTCCCCACTGTCCAGGCTCTCCTACGCCATTGCCAGCGTACGTGCTGTCCTGCTCCAAGCGTCCGCCCGCTCCCAAGTCCAGGCACACAAGCACCGACAACCAGTTCCGCAGTAGTCCGCCGGGAAAAGGCCCCGGTGTCTCCTCCGTACCCGGCGCCGCCTCCTCCCCGGGCGATTGACAGCATTCTGGCGTACATTGGTAGACGCCTCCTTGATGTGCGTCATTGCGGTCGACGACATGCGTTCGCCCGCTCTCAACTCCAGGCATACAAGCGCCGACAATCGGTTCCTCAGCAATCCGCCGGGAAGAAGCCCCGGTCCTCTAGTCCGCTGTCTCCTCCGTCCCCGGAGCCGCCTACTCCCTGGGTGATTGACACCATTCCGGCGTTCACTGGTAGACGCCTCTTTGATGTGCGTCTTCGCGGTCGACGACGTGCGTCCGCCCGCTCCCAACGACGTGCGTCCGCCCGCTCCCAACTCCAGGCATACAAGCGCCGACAATCGGTACCGCAGCACTCCGCCGGGAAGAAGCCCCGGTCCTCTAGTCCGCTGTCTCCTCCCTCCCCGGCGCCGCCTCCTCCCCAGTTGATCGACAGCATTCCGGCGTACTCGGTTTGGCGCCTTCTTGATGAGCGTCGTCGCTGGCCGACGACGCCAGTTTTTAGTGGAGTTGGAGGGCTATGGACCTGAGGAGCGGTCCGGGGTACTCCTAGTCGCATCCTGGACGCCTCGCTAACCCGCTATTTTCACCGCCAGCACCCTCCCTTGTCGTGCGTCCGCTTAGAGGCGTCCGTTGAGGGGGGTACTGTCACACCCTCTCCCGTTTCCGTCCAATTCCGCCATCTAGTGGCACACAGCCTCCATTACCCCTCATGCTCCCTCTGATTATTTACACCTGCAATCAATAACCAATCACCCACCACAGTACTTAAGCACTGGCTTCCAACATAGCCAGTGTTAGTTAGTAAGTTAACCTCACACTCGGTAACTTCGTCCTCGCCTTTTAGACTCCGTTGTTCCTGTTCCCGTTACGGATCCCGCTCCCGTTCCGGTTATTTTCCCTCTAGTTCTCCCAGGTTCAGTACCGACTCATGCTTCCATTCATCTGATTGCCTTCCCGTTATTGACTACCCACCTGCCAACGAACCTCTGCCTTCCTGACTACAGACTGCAGACTCGTGGCCACCAGCCCCTCTGCAACCATTTCCTCCTGGCTCCAAGCAGCTGTGGTCTCTTGGCTCCAAGCCCTAGTTCCCGCAGCCGTGGTCTCCAGGCTCCAAGCCCCAGCCCCAGCAGCAGGGGTCTTCTGGGCCAAAGCCCCAGCAGCAGTGGCCTCCTGGTCCCAAGCCCCAGGCCCAGCAGCTGTGGTCTCCGGGTTCCAACCCCCAGCCCCAGCAGCAGTTGCCTCCTGGTTTTAAGCCCCAGCGGCCTCCTGGCCCCAAGCCCCAGCAGCTGTGGTCTCCGGGTTCCAAGCCCCAGCCCCAGCAGCTGTGGTCTCCTGTCTCCAAGCCCCAGCCCCAGCAGCAGTTGATTCCAGACAAAAAGCTAAAAAAAAAACTGTTGCAATAAAAGCATTTTACAATTTATATAAATTAGTTCATCCTTTCAAGTGAATGTACAGATGGATAGTATGAGAAAAAGGACAACCCAATACTGTTCTCCCCCTTACGTAAATAGGTTGGCATCATCGCACACGCTGGCATTCGCCCAAATGGAACTTGTGCTCGTAAATTGCTATATAAGCTTGTCAATGGCTGTATAGACCTTATACCATCGTCAATAAGTGAAGCACCATCGTATTTAAAACAAAACTCAGAAACACATTGTGGTCAAAAAGTGATTATCTTGCACTGAAAAGCATTTTTCCGCACGTAAATAGCACATGCTATGGAGGCCAATATATTTTGCTCAAATCTTATTTCAAAATGGAACTTGTGCTCGTATATTGTGCGGGCACCTGTCTCCTACCTTATCTAAAGTTTTAGGCAATGGGGAATGTTACATTCAAAAGTTATTATCACTTTAACACACATAAGCGTTTCCCAGCTGTTTGCAATCAACAGTTGTTGTTTTTTCACTTTTGATGGAAACGTGTTATTAAGCTTGTCAATGGTTTGTATAGACCTTATACCAATACATCAACTGTAATACATCAACGTGTTAACCGCGTCCTGGCACCAACTCCCGCCTCACCGTCCCGTCTCTCTGCTCCTCCCCTCCCCGTCACCACACAGCCGTTTATCCCGTCCTCCAAACGTTACGAGGGCAATCTGGGCACCTTTCGGGACTTCCTTCTCCAGTGCAACCTGGCGTTCTGACTCCAGCCCCAGACCTACCCCACCGACAGCTCACGTATCGCTTACCTCGTCGGTGCTTTAAGAGGTAGGGCTATTTCTTGGGTTACCTCGGTAATGGAGGGAGGTTCCGATTTCTGTTCCTCTTACACCGAGTTTACCGCGGAGATGTGGAGGGTGTTCGACCACCCCGTCCGTGGCAAAGAGGTCTCCATGCAGTCTCCATTCGCCAGGGATCTCAAAGCGTCGCGGACTTCGCAGTCGATTTCCGTTCCCTCGCTGCGGAGAGCGGGTGGAATGAGGTGGCATGATGGGGGCGTTCTTCAAAGCGATTGGTGATTCCATCAAGGATGAGCTGGCCATTCGGGAGGTCTCACCAAGTCTGGATCATCTCATCTCCCTCGCTATTCTTCTTAACAATCGGCTCTGCGAACGGCGTCGCGAGCGCGCACACCGCTCGTCCTCGGCGTCTCACAACCTCTTTCCTGCGGTTCCACAACCATCCCTACCTATGCCCATTCTTCCCCGTCGCGAGCCAGCGCCCCTACCTGACCCGGAGACCATGCAGCTTGGACGCGCCCGTCTCACCATGAAGAGAGGGAGCGCAGAATCCGGTCCAGGTGCTGTAATCTATTGTGGTCAGTCCGGTCACTTCCTGTCCGCCCGTCCCGCACGCCTGGGAAACGGACCAACTCGCCAGTGACTCGAGGGATTCTGGCGAGTCGAGCTCTCAACCCCTCGGTTTCCCGTCCTCTTCTCGATGCTGCCCTCTTGTGGCAGGACCAGTCCCTTTCACTTTCTGCTCTTCTGGACTCAGGAGCGGATGAGTCCTTCATAGACCGGGGGTTAGTTCACCACTCAACTCTCGGCAGGCCAGATGGGCATTATTCTTTAGCCGCTTCAATTTTACCCTTACATACCGCCCCGGCTCCCGGAACGTCAAGCCTGACGCCCTGTCCCACCTTCACTCTCCGGAAGACCCCAGCCCGGATCCTGAGCCACACCCTCTTTTCATTGCATTCTGCACCGCTCTGTGGGCCTCGGTCAGTCTCTCCTCGGGGTAGCACCCTCAGTCCAATGGTCAGTCGGAGCGCGCCAATCAGGAGATGGAGGCCACGCTCCGCTGCGTCACCAACCCCTCCTCCTGGAGTACTCAACTCCCATGGGTTGAGTACGCCCACAACTCCCTTGTGAACGCTTCCACAGGCCTGTCCCCTTTCATGTGCTCGCTAGGGTATCAGCCTCCCATTTTCCCGTCCCTTGAGACAGAAATCTCGGTCCCCTCCGTCCAGGCACACCTCCATCGTGTCCAGCGCACTTAGAAGCGCGCACGCACAGCCCTCCTCCAGGCATCTACTCGCTCGTGCGTTCGCCCGCTCCCAACTCCAGGCATACAAGCGCCGACAGTCGGTTCCTCAGCAATCCGCCGCGAAGATCCGCCGGCAATCCTCGTCGCGGCGCTCACTTGGGAGGTTGAGTGATCCAGGCCAAGGGAAATCAGCCAGACCCAGGTACCGATCCCCCAAATCGCATGTTTGTCCCCGATACGGAACACAAAAGGGTCCTCACCTGGGCACACTCCTCCAACCTCACCTGTCACCCAGGCGTTGCTTATAACTTGGACATCCTCCGACGGCGGTTTTGGTGGCCTACCGTGGACGCTGACGTCCGTTCCTTTGTCTCTGCGTGCTCGACCTGCGCCCGCAACAAGACCTCCACCCGGCCCCGTTCCGGTCTTCTCCATCCCCAGCCGATTCCCAGCCACCCATGGTCCCATATTGCCCTGGACTTTGTCGCCGGCCTTCCTCCTTCCGAAGGGAATACAAAGGTCCTCACGGTCGTCGATCGTTTTACTAAATCCCCCCACTTCATTGCTCTCCCCAAACTTCCATCTGCCAGAGATACTGCGGACCTCCTCGTCACACATGTATTCCTTCTACATGGCATCCCGCTGGACGTGGTTTCCGATCGAGGTCCCCAGTTTACCTCCCAGGTTTGGCGGGCATTCTGCACCGCTCTGGGGGCCTCGGTCAGCCTCTCCTCGGGGTACCACCCTCAGTCCAATGGTCAGTCGGAGCGCGCCAATCAGGAGATGGAGGCCACGCTCCGCTGCGTCACCAACGCAAACCCCTCCTCCCGGAGTACTCAACTCCCATGGGTTGAGTACGCCCACAACTCCCTTGTGAACGCTTCCACAGGCCTGACCCCTTTCATGTGCTCGCTAGGATATCAGCCTCCCATTTTCCCGTCCCATGAGACAGAAATCTAAGTCCCCTCCGTCCAGGCACACCTCCATCGTTGCCAGCGCACTTGGAAGCGCGCACGCACAGCCCTCCTCCAGGCATCTACTCGCTCCCAGCGGCAACCAAATAAACACCGTCTCCCGGCTCCACAGTATACCCCCGGACAAAGAGTTTGGCTGCGGTCCAAGGACCTTCCTCTAACGGCGGTGTCTCAGAAACTCTCTCCCCGTTTCATCGGTCCCTTTGTCATTGAGTCCATTGTCAACCCCTGTGCCGTCCGTCTCAAACTCCCCTCGTCTCTCCGTGTTCATCCCACCTTCCATGTCTCCCAGCTCAAGCCCGTTTCCTCCAGCCCGCTGTCGCCTCCCACCCCAGCTCCACCACCCCCCCGGATGATCAATGACCATCCCACCTGGACAGTTCGTCGCCTCCTGGACATGCGTCGTCGCAGCCGGGGATTTCAGTACCTGGTCGACTGGGAGGGGTATGGCACAGAGGAGCGCTCCTGGGTTCCTCGAAGCCACATCCTTGAATCCACCCTCGTCAATGGCTTCCACCGTCAGCACCCTTCCCATCCTGTGTGTCCGTAGAGGGGGGTCACCCTCTGCCACCACCTGGTGGCGCCGGCTGCCACTCCCCCTCTGTGCCTTTGTTTACCTCCCCGTCTTCAATTAACCATGTGCACCCCGCTCTACCTCCTGCCTGCAATCAAGCAATCTACGCACCCTATTTATCCACCACTCTTCCTAGCAGCCGGCGCCAATTCGTTTGCTATTCTCGCTGAGTCAGTACTTTGTCCCAGCGTTCTATTAGAGTTAATATACTTACCTGTTCCTGCCTGTCCTTAACCCGTCTATCCCTGTGCTCAGTTCCTCCCCGGATCCTTCCCTGTCTCCTGATCGCCTGACTGCCCTCCCGTGAATCGACCCACCTGCCTACGCTCTCTGTCTGCTGCAGCCCGCCCCTGTTTAACGACCCCCGCCTGCCTGACTACCCGCCTGCCTAGCCCTTGCCTGTTTTCCCGAATAAATCCCTTTAACCCTTCTCTCGTCGTGTGTGTGTCTCGCATTTGGGTCCAAAGTTCGAACCGTAACACATTTAAAATGGGAAAAAGGCAACATGTCATTTTTTCATGTGCGGAAAATGCTTTTTAGAGCGAGAGAATCAATTTCTGACCACAATGTGTTTCTGATCATAAAATTGGTGTGTTGTGTAAAAAACGATGGTGCTTCACGACTTGATGTCTACACAACCATTCACAACCTTAGTTAAAATTTTCCATTTAAAGTGCGAAAAAAGCAAAATTTCTTCTTTGTGTGCGGAAACTGCTTTTCAGAGCTAGAAAATCACTATTTGACAACAATGTGTTTCTGAGCATAAACATGTTGCGTTGTGTTCAAAACGATGGTGCTTCACCACTTGATGATGACAGCATAAGGTCTATACAACGATTCACAAGCTTAGTTATACTTTTCCATTTAAAGTGGGAAAAAGCCTACCTTTCTTTTTTTATGTGCTGAAAATGCTTTTTAGCGCGAGAGAATTACTTTTTGACAACAATGTTTCTGAGCATAAACATGGCGTGTGGTTTTAAAATTGATGGTGCTTCACCATTTGATGATGGTATAAGGTCATTCACAACCTTAGTTAAACTTTTCCATCTGAAGTGGGAAAAAGCCTACCTTTCTTTTTTTATGTGCGGAAAATGCTTTTCAGAGTGAGAGAATATATTTTTGACCACGATGTGTTTCTGATCGTAAACATGGTGTGTTGTGTTAAAAACGATGGTGCTTCATCACTTGATGATGGTATAAGGTCTATACAACCATTCACAAGCTTAGTTATACTTTTCCATTTAAAGTGGGGAAAAGCCTACCTTTCTTTTTTTATGTGCTGAAAATGCTTTTCAGCACGAGAGAATCACTTTTTGACAACAATGTGTTTCTGAACATAAACTTGGTGTGTTGTGTTAAAAACGATGTTGCTTCAACACTTGATGATCGTATAATGTCTATACAACCATTCACAAGCTTAGTTATACTTTTCCATTTGAAGTGGGAAAAAGCCTACCTTTCTTTTTTATAAACTGAAAATGCTTTTCAGCACGTGAGAATACATTTTTTACCATGTGTTTCTGATCATAAACTTGGTGTGTTGTGTTAAAAACGATGGTGCTTCACCACTTGATGATGGTATAAGGTATATACAACCATTCACAAGCTTAGTTATACTTTTCCATTTATAGTGGGAAAAAGTCTACCTTTCTTTTTTTATGTGCGGAAAATGCTTTTCAGAGTGAGAGAATACATTTTTGACCACAATGTGTTTCTGATCATAAACTTGGTGTGTTGTGTTAAAAACGATGGTGCTTCACCACTTGATGATGGTATAAGGTCTATACAACCATTCACAAGCTTAGTTATACTTTTCCATTTAAAGTGGGAAAAAGCCTACCTTTCTTTTTTTATGTGCTGAAAATGCTTTTCAGCACGAGAGAATAACTTTTTGACAACAATGTGTTTCTGAACATGAACTTGGTGTGTTGTGTTAAAAATGATGGTGCTTCACCACTTGATGATGGTATAGGGTCTATACAACCATTCACAAGCTTAGTTACACTTTTCCATTTAAAGTGGGAAAAAAGCCTACCTTTCTTTTTTATAAACTGAAAATGCTTTTCAGCACGTGAGAATACATTTTTTACCATGTGTTTCTGATCATAAACTTGGTGTGTTGTGTTAAAAACGATGGTGCTTCACCACTTGATGATGGTATAAGGTATATACAACCATTCACAAGCTTAGTTATACTTTTCCATTTATAGTGGGAAAAAGTCTACCTTTCTTTTTTTATGTGCGGAAAATGCTTTTCAGAGTGAGAGAATACATTTTTGACCACAATGTGTTTCTGATCATAAACTTGGTGTGTTGTGTTAAAAACGATGGTGCTTCACCACTTGATGATGGTATAAGGTCTATACAACCATTCACAAGCTTAGTTATACTTTTCCATTTAAAGTGGGAAAAAGCCTACCTTTCTTTTTTTATGTGCTGAAAATGCTTTTCAGCACGAGAGAATAACTTTTTGACAACAATGTGTTTCTGAACATGAACTTGGTGTGTTGTGTTAAAAATGATGGTGCTTCACCACTTGATGATGGTATAGGGTCTATACAACCATTCACAAGCTTAGTTACACTTTTCCATTTAAAGTGGAAAAAAGCCTACCTTTCTTTTTTTATGTGCTGAAAATGCTTTTCAGCACGAGAGAATCACTTTTTGACAACAATGTGTTTCTGAACATGAACTTGGTTTGTTGTGTTAAAAACGATGGTGCTTCACCACTTGATGATGGTATAAGGTCTATACAACCATTCACAAGCTTAGTTACACTTTTCCATTTAAAGTGGGTAAAAAGCACCATGCCATTTTTAATGCGCGGAAAATGCTTTACAGAGCGAGAGAATCACTTTTTGACAACAATGTGTTTCTGATCATAAACATGGTGCGTTGTGTTCAAAACGATGGTGCTTCACCACTTGATGACAGTATAAGGTCTATACAACCATTCTCAAGCTTAGTTATACTTTTCCATTTAAAGTGGGAAAAAGCCTACCTTTCTTTTTTTATGTGCGGAAAATGCTTTTCAGAGTGAGAGAATACATTTTTGACCACAATGTGTTTCTGATCATAAACATGGTTTGTTGTGTTAAAAACGATTATGCTTCACCACTTGATGATGGTATAAGGTCAATTCAACCATTAAAAACTTTAGTTACACTTTTCCATTAAAGTGGGTAAAAAGCACCATGCCATTTTTAATGCGCGGAAAATGCTTTACAGAGCGAGAGAATCACTTTTTGACAACAATGTGTTTATGAGCATAAACATGGTGCGTTGTGTTCAAAACGATGGTGCTTCACCACTTGATGACAATATAAGGTCTATACAACCATTCACAAGCTTAGTTATAATTTTCCATTTAAAGTGGGAAAAAGCCTATCTTTCTTTTTTTATGTGCGGAAAATGCTTTTCAGAGTGAGAGAATACATTTTTGACCACAATGTGTTTCTGATCATAAACATGGTGTGTTGTGTTAAAAACGATTATGCTTCACCACTTGATGATGGTATAAGGTCAATTCAACCATTAAAAACCTAAGTTACACTTTTCCATTAAAGTGGGTAAAAACCACCATGCCATTTTTAATGCGCGGAAAATGCTTTTCAGAGTGAGAGAATACATTTTTGACAACAATGTGTTTCTGAGCATAAACATGGTGCGTTGTGTTCAAAACGATGGTGCTTCACCACTTGATGACAGTATAAGGTCTATACAACCATTCTCAAGCTTAGTTATACTTTTCCATTTAAAGTGGGAAAAAGCCTACCTTTCTTTTTTTATGTGCGGAAAATGCTTTTCAGAGTGAGAGAATACATTTTTGACCACAATGTGTTTCTGATCAGAAACATGGTTTGTTGTGTTAAAAACGATTATGCTTCACCACTTGATGATGGTATAAGGTCAATTCAACCATTAAAAACCTTAGTTACACTTTTCCATTAAAGTGGGTAAAAAGCACCATGCCATTTTTAATGCGCGGAAAATGCTTTACAGAGCGAGAGAATCACTTTTTGACAACAATGTGTTTCTGAGCATAAACATGGTGCGTTGTGTTCAAAACGATGGTGCTTCACCACTTGATGACAGTATAAGGTCTATACAACCATTCTCAAGCTTAGTTATACTTTTCCATTTAAAGTGGGAAAAAGCCTACCTTTCTTTTTTTATGTGCGGAAAATGCTTTTCAAAGTGAGATAATACATTTTTGACCACAATGTGTTTCTGATCATAAACATGGTTTGTTGTGTTAAAAACGATTATGCTTCACCACTTGATGATGGTATAAGGTCAATTCAACCATTAAAAACCTTAGTTACACTTTTCCATTAAAGTGTGTAAAAAGCACCATGCCATTTTTAATGAGCGGAAAATGCTTTACAGAGCGAGAGAATCACTTTTTGACAACAATGTGTTTCTGAGCATAAACATGGTGCGTTGTGTTCAGAACGATGGTGCTTCACCACTTGATGACAGTATAAGGTCTATACAACCATTCACAAGCTTAGTTATACTTTTCCATTTAAAGTGGGAAAAAGCCTATCTTTCTTTTTTTATGTGCGGAAAATGCTTTTCAGAGTGAGAGAATACATTTATGACCACAATGTGTTTCTGGTCATAAACATGGTGTGTTGTGTTAAAAACGATGGTGCTTCACCACTTGATGATGGTATAAGGTCTATACAACCATTCACAAGCTTAGTTATACTTTTCCATTTAAAGTGGGAAAAAGCCTACCTTTCTTTTTTTATGTGCGGAAAATGCTTTTCAGAGTGAGAGAATACATTTTTGACCACAATGTGTTTCTGATCATAAACATGGTTTGTTGTGTTAAAAACGATTATGCTTCACCACTTGATGATGGTATAAGGTCAATTCAACCATTAAAAACCTTAGTTACACTTTTCCATTAAAGTGGGTAAAAAGCACCATGCCATTTTTAATGCTCGGAAAATGCTTTACAGAGCGAGAGAATCACTTTTTGACAACAATGTGTTTATGAGCATAAACATGGTGCGTTGTGTTCAGAACGATGGTGCTTCACCACTTGATGACAGTATAAGGTCTATACAACCATTCACAAGCTTAGTTATAATTTTCCATTTAAAGTGGGAAAAAGCCTATCTTTCTTTTTTTATGTGCGGAAAATGCTTTTCAGAGTGAGAGAATACATTTTTGACCACAATGTGTTTCTGATCATAAACATGGTGTGTTGTGTTAAAAACGATTATGCTTCACCACTTGATGATGGTATAAGGTCAATTCAACCATTAAAAACCTAAGTTACACTTTTCCATTAAAGTGGGTAAAAACCACCATGCCATTTTTAATGCGCGGAAAATGCTTTTCAGAGTGAGAGAATACATTTTTGACAACAATGTGTTTCTGAGCATAAACATGGTGCGTTGTGTTCAAAACGATGGTGCTTCACCACTTGATGACAGTATAAGGTCTATACAACCATTCTCAAGCTTAGTTATACTTTTCCATTTAAAGTGGGAAAAAGCCTACCTTTCTTTTTTTATGTGCGGAAAATGCTTTTCAGAGTGAGAGAATACATTTTTGACCACAATGTGTTTCTGATCATAAACATGGTTTGTTGTGTTAAAAACGATTATGCTTCACCACTTGATGATGGTATAAGGTCAATTCAACCATTAAAAACCTTAGTTACACTTTTCCATTAAAGTGGGTAAAAAGCACCATGCCATTTTTAATGAGCGGAAAATGCTTTACAGAGCGAGAGAATCACTTTTTGACAACAATGTGTTTCTGAGCATAAACATGGTGCGTTGTGTTCAGAACGATGGTGCTTCACCACTTGATGACAGTATAAGGTCTATACAACCATTCACAAGCTTAGTTATACTTTTCCATTTAAAGTGGGAAAAAGCCTATCTTTCTTTTTTTATGTGCGGAAAATGCTTTTCAGAGTGAGAGAATACATTTTTGACCACAATGTGTTTCTGGTCATAAACATGGTGTGTTGTGTTAAAAACGATGGTGCTTCACCACTTGATGATGGTATAAGGTCTATACAACCATTCACAAACTTAGTTATACTTTTCCATTTAAAGTGGGAAAAAGCCTACCTTTCTTTTTTTATGTCTGGAAAATGCTTTTTAGAGCGAGAGAATCAATTTCTGACCACAATGTGTTTCTGATCATAAACTTGGTGTGCTGTGTAAAAAACGATTACGCTTCAACACTTGATGATGGTATAAGGTCAATTCAACCATTAAAAACCTTAGTTACACTTTTCCATTAAAGTGGGTAAAAAGCACCATGCCATTTTCAATGCACGGAAAATGCTTTACAGAGCGAGAGAATCACTTTTTGACAACAATGTGTTTCTGAGCATAAACACGGTGCGTTGTGTTCAAAACGATGTTGCTTCACCACTTGATGACAGTATAAGGTCTATACAACCATTCACAAGCTTAGTTATACTTTTCCATTTAAAGTGGGAAAAAGCCTACCTTTCTTTTTTTATGTGCGGAAAATGCTTTTCAGAGTGAGAGAATACATTTTTGACCACAATGTGTTTCTGATCATAAACATGGTGTGTTGTGTTAAAAACGATTATGCTTCACCACTTGATGATGGTATAAGGTCAATTCAACCATTAAAAACCTTAGTTACACTTTTCCATTAAAGTGGGTAAAAAGCACCATGCCATTTTCAATGCACGGAAAATGCTTTACAGAGCGAGAGAATCACTTTTTGACAACAATGTGTTTCTGAGCATAAACACGGTGCGTTGTGTTCAAAACGATGTTGCTTCACCACTTGATGACAGTATAAGGTCATACAACCATTCACAAGCTTAGTTATACTTTTCCATTTAAAGTGGGAAAAAGCCTACCTTTCTTTTTTTATGTGCGGAAAATGCTTTTCAGAGTGAGAGAATACATTTTTGACCACAATGTGTTTCTGATCATAAACATGGTGTGTTGTGTTAAAAACGATTATGCTTCACCACTTGATGATGGTATAAGGTCAATTCAACCATTAAAAACCTAAGTTACACTTTTCCATTAAAGTGGGTTAAAACCACCATGCCATTTTTAATGCGCGGAAAATGCTTTTCAGAGTGAGAGAATACATTTTTGACAACAATGTGTTTCTGAGCATAAACATGGTGCGTTGTGTTCAAAACGATGGTGCTTCACCACTTGATGACAGTATAAGGTCTATACAACCATTCTCAAGCTTAGTTATACTTTTCCATTTAAAGTGGGAAAAAGCCTACCTTTCTTTTTTTATGTGCGGAAAATGCTTTTCAGAGTGAGAGAATACATTTTTGACCACAATGTGTTTCTGGTCATAAACATGGTGTGTTGTGTTAAAAACGATGGTGCTTCACCACTTGATGATGGTATAAGGTCTATACAACCATTCTCAAGCTTAGTTATACTTTTCCATTTAAAGTGGGAAAAAGCCTACCTTTCTTTTTTTATGTGCGGAAAATGCTTTTCAGAGTGAGAGAATACATTTTTGACCACAATGTGTTTCTGATCATAAACATGGTTTGTTGTGTTAAAAACGATTATGCTTCACCACTTGATGATGGTATAAGGTCAATTCAACCATTAAAAACCTTAGTTACACTTTTCCATTAAAGTGGGTAAAAAGCACCATGCCATTTTTAATGCGCGGAAAATGCTTTACAGAGCGAGAGAATCACTTTTTGACAACAATGTGTTTATGAGCATAAACATGGTGCGTTGTGTTCAAAACGATGGTGCTTCACCACTTGATGACAATATAAGGTCTATACAACCATTCACAAGCTTAGTTATAATTTTCCATTTAAAGTGGGAAAAAGCCTATCTTTCTTTTTTTATGTGCGGAAAATGCTTTTCAGAGTGAGAGAATACATTTTTGACCACAATGTGTTTCTGATCAGAAACATGGTGTGTTGTGTTAAAAACGATTATGCATCACCACTTGATGATGGTATAAGGTCAATTCAACCATTAAAAACCTTAGTTACACTTTTCCATTAAAGTGGGTAAAAAGCACCATGCCATTTTTAATGAGCGGAAAATGCTTTACAGAGCGAGAGAATCACTTTTTGACAACAATGTGTTTCTGAGCATAAACATGGTGCGTTGTGTTCAGAACGATGGTGCTTCACCACTTGATGACAGTATAAGGTCTATACAACCATTCACAAGCTTAGTTATACTTTTCCATTTAAAGTGGGAAAAAGCCTATCTTTCTTTTTTTATGTGCGGAAAATGCTTTTCAGAGTGAGAGAATACATTTTTGACCACAATGTGTTTCTGGTCATAAACATGGTGTGTTGTGTTAAAAACGATGGTGCTTCACCACTTGATGATGGTATAAGGTCTATACAACCATTCACAAGCTTAGTTATACTTTTCCATTTAAAGTGGGAAAAAGCCTACCTTTCTTTTTTTATGTCTGGAAAATGCTTTTTAGAGCGAGAGAATCAATTTCTGACCACAATGTGTTTCTGATCATAAACTTGGTGTGCTGTGTAAAAAACGATTATGCTTCACCACTTGATGATGGTATAAGGTCAATTCAACCATTAAAAACCTTAGTTACACTTTTCCATTAAAGTGGGTAAAAAGCACCATGCCATTTTCAATGCACGGAAAATGCTTTACAGAGCGAGAGAATCACTTTTTGACAACAATGTGTTTCTGAGCATAAACACGGTGCGTTGTGTTCAAAACGATGTTGCTTCACCACTTGATGACAGTATAAGGTCTATACAACCATTCACAAGCTTAGTTATACTTTTCCATTTAAAGTGGGAAAAAGCCTACCTTTCTTTTTTTATGTGCGGAAAATGCTTTTCAGAGTGAGAGAATACATTTTTGAACACAATGTATTTCTGATCATAAACATGATGTGTTGTGTTAAACACGATGGTGCTTCACCACTTGATGATGGTATAAGGTCTATACAACCATTCACAACCTCCTGGCCCCAAGTCCCAGCCCCAGCAGCTGAGGTCTCCGGGTTCCAAGCCCTTGCCCCAGCAGCTGTGGTCTCCTTGCTCCAAGCCCCAGCCCCAGCAGCAGGGGTCTCCTGGCCACAAGACCCAGCCCCAGTTGCCTCCTGGTTCAATGCCCCAGTGGCGTCCTGGCCCTGAGCCCCAGCCCCAGCAGCAGTTGCCTCCTGGTTCCAAGCCCCAGCAGCCTCCTATGCCCTGAGCCCCAGCCCCAGCAGCAGTTGCCTCCTTGTCCCAAGCCCTCAACACCCTTGTCAGTGCATCCACCGGCCTGTCGCTTTTCATGTGCCCATTGGGAGCCCAACTGAGCCCCTGTTCCCTGCCTGGGAGGCAGGGATCACAGTCCCCACTGTCCAGGCTCTCCTAAGCTATTGCCAGCTTACGTGCTGTCCTGCTCCGTGCGTCCGCCCGCTCCCAACTCCAGGCACACAAGCGCCGACAATCGGTTCCTCAGCACTCCGCCGGGAAGAAGCCCCGGTCTTCTAGTCCGCTGTCTCCTCCGTCCCTGGCGCAGCCTACTGCCTGGGTGATTGACAGCATTCCGGCGTTCACTGGTAGACGCCTCTTTGATGTGCGCCCCCTCCCAACTCCAGGCATACAAGCGCCGACAATCGGTACCGCAGCACTCCGCCGGGAAGAAGTCCCGGTCCTCTAGTCCGCTGTCTCCTCCCTCCCCGGCGCCGCCTCCTCCCCGGTTGATCGACAGCATTCCGGCGTACTCGGTTAGACGTCTCCTTGATGTGCGTCGTCGCTGGCCGACGACGCCAGTTTTTAGTGGACTGGGAGGACTATGGACCTGAGGAGCGGTCCGGGGTACTCCTAGTCGCATCCTGGACGCCTCCCTAACCCGCTATTTTCACCGCCAGCACCCTCCCTTGTCGTGCGTCCGCCTGGAGGCGTCCGTTGACACTGTCACACCCTCTCCCGTTTCCGTCCAATTCCGCCATCTAGTGGAACACAGCCTCCATTACCCCTCATGCTCCCTCTGATTATTTACACCTACACTCAATAACCAATCACCCACCACTGTGCTTAAGCACTGGCTTCCAACATAGCCAGTGTTAGTTAGTAAGTTAACCTCACACTCGGTTACTTCGTCCTCGCCTTTTAGACTCCGTTGTTCCTGTTCCCGTTACGGGTCCCGCTCCCGTTACGGTTATTTTCCCTCTAGTTCTCCACGGTTCAGTTCCGACTCCTGCTTCCATTCATCTGATTGCCTTCCCGTTATTGACTACCCGCCTGCCAACGAACCTCTGCCTTCCTGACTACAGACTGCAGCCTCGTGGCCACCATCCCCGCTGCAACCGTGGCCTCCTGTCTCCAAGCAGCTGTGGTCTCTTGGCTCCAAGCCCCAGTTCCCGCAGCCGTGGTCTCCGGGCTCCAAGCCCCAGCCCCAGCAGCAGGGGTCTTCTGGGCCAAAACCCCAGCTGCAGTGGCCTCCTGGCCCCAAGCCCCAGCCCCAGCAGCTGTGGTCTCCGGGTTCCAAGCCCCAGCCCCAGCAGCAGTTGCCTCCTGGTTTTAAGCCCCAGCGGCCTCCTGGCCCCAAGCCCCAGCAGCAACTGCCTCCTGGTTTTAAGCCCCAGCGGCCTCCTGGCCCCAAGCCCCAGCAGCTGTGGTCTCCGGGATCCAAGCCCCAGCCCCAGCAGCTGTGGTCTCCTGTCTCCAAGCCCCAGCCCCAGCAGCAGTTGATTCCAGACAAAAAGCTAAAAAAAAAAAAAAACAGTTGCAATAAAAGCATTTTACAATTTATATAAATTAGTTCATCCTTTCAAGTGAATGTACAGATGGATAGTATGAGAAAAAGGACAACCCAATACTGTTTTCCCCAGTACGTAAATAGGTTGGCCTCAAAGCCCACGCTGGCATTCGCTCAAATGGAACTTGTGCTCGTAAATTGCTATATAAGCTTGTCAATGGCTGTATAGAGCTTATACCATCGTCAATAAGTGAAGCACCATCGTATTTAAAACAAAACACAACGTTTAAAGCTCAGAAACACATTGTGGTCAAAAAGTGATTATCTTGCACTGAAAAGCATTTTTCCGCACGTAAATAGCACATGCAATGGAGGCCAATATATTTTGCTCAAATCTTATTTCAAAATGGAACTTGTGCTCGTATATTGTGCGGGGACCTGTCTCCTACCTTATCTAAAGTTTTAGGCAATGGGGAATGTTACATTCAAAAGTTATAATCACTTTTACACACATAAGCGTTTCCCAGCTGTTTGCAATCAACAGTTGTTGTTTTTTCACTTTTGATGGAAACATGTTATTAAGCTTGTCAATGGTTTGTATAGACCTTATACCAATACATCAACTGTAATACATCAACGTGTTAACCGCGTCCTGGCACCAACTCCCGCCTCACCGTCCCGTCTCTCTTCTCCTCCCCTCCCCGTCACCACACAGCCGTTTATCCCGTCCTCCAAACGTTACGAGGGCAATCTGGGCACCTTTCGGGACTTCCTTCTCCAGTGCAACCTGGCGTTCCGACTCCAGCCCCAGACCTACCCCACCGACAGCTCACGTATCGCTTACCTCGTCGGTGCTTTAAGAGGTAGGGCTATTTCTTGGGCTACCTCGGTAATGGAGGGAGGTTCCGATTTCTGTTCCTCTTACACCGAGTTTACCGCGGAGAGTTGGAGGGTGTTCGACCACCCCGTCCGTGGCAAAGAGGTCTCCATGCGTCTCTTCTCCATTCGCCAGGGATCTCGAAGCGTCGCGGACTTTGCAGTCGATTTCCGTTCCCTCGCTGCGGAGAGCGGGTTGAATGAGGTGGCCTGATGGGGGCGTTCTTCAAAGCGATTGGTGATTCCATCAAGGATGAGCTGGACGTTCGGGTGGTCTCACCAAGTCTGGATCATCTCATCTCCCTCGCTATTCTTCTTGACAATCGGCTCTGCAAACGGCGTCGCGAGTGCGCACACCGCTCGTCCTCGGCGTCTCACACCCCCTTTCCTGCGGTTCCACAACCATCCCTACCTATGCCCATTCTTCCCCGTCGCGAGCCAGCGCCCCTACCTAACCCGGAGGCCATGCAGCTTGGACGCGCCCGTCTCACCCATGAAGAGAGGGAGCGCAGAATCCGGTCCAGGTGCTATTGTGGTCAGTCCGGTCACTTCCTGTCCGCCCGTCCCGCACGCCTGGGAAACGGACCAACTCGCCAGTGACTCGAGGGATTCTGGCGAGTCGAGCTCTCAACCCCTCGGTTTCCCGTCCTCTTCTCGATGCTGCCCTCTTGTGGCAGGACCAGTCCCTTCCACTTTCTGCTCTTCTGGACTCAGGAGCGGATGAGTCCTTCATAGACCGGGGGTTAGTTCACCACTCAACTCTCGGCAGGCCAGATGGGCCTTATTCTTTAGCCGCTTCAATTTTACCCTTACCTACCGCCCCGGCTTCCGGAACGTCAAGCATGACGCCCTGTCCCGCCTTCACTCTCCGGAAGACCCCAGCCCGGATCCTGAGCCTCACCCTCTTTTCATTGCATTCTGCACCGCTCTGTGGGCCTCGGTCAGCCTCTCCTCGGGGTAGCACCCTCAGTCCAATGGTCAGTCGGAGCGCGCCAATCAGGAGATGGAGGCCACGCTCCGCTGCGTCACCAACCCCTCCTCCTGGAGTACTCAACTCCCATGGGTTGAGTACGCTCACAACTCCCTTGTGAACGCTTCCACAGGCCTGTCCCCTTTCATGTGCTCGCTAGGGTATCAGCCTCCCATTTTCCCGTCCCTTGAGACAGAAATCTCGGTCCCCTCCGTCCAGGCACACCTCCATCGTTGCCAGCGCACTTAGAAGCGCGCACGCACAGCCCTCCTCCAGGCATCTACTCGCTCGTGCGTTCGCCCGCTCCCAACTCCAGGCATACAAGCGCCGACAGTCGGTTCCTCAGCAATCCACCGGGAAGATCCGCCGGCAATCCTCGTCGCGGCACTCACTTGGGAGGTTGAGTCCGCAGTGATCTAGGCCCAGGGAAATCAGCCAGACCCAGGTACCGATCCCCCAAATCGCTTGTTTGTCCCCGATACGGAACGCAAAAGGGTCCTCACCTGGGCACACTCCTCCAACCTCACCTGTCACCCAGGCGTTGCTTATAACTTGGACTTCCTCCGACGGCGGTTTTGGTGGCCTACCGTGGACGCTGACGTCCGTTCCTTTGTCTCTGCGTGCTCGACCTGCGCCCGCAACAAGACCTCCACCCGGCCCCGTTCCGGTCTTCTCCACTCCCAGCCGATTCCCAGCCACCCATGGTCCCATATTGCCCTGGACTTTGTCGCCGGCCTTCCTCCTTCCGAAGGGAATACAAAGGTCCTCACGGTCGTCGATCGTTTTACTAAATCCGCCCACTTCATTGCTCTCCCCAAACTTCCATCTGCCAGAGATACTGCGGACCTCCTCGTCACACATGTATTCCGCCTACATGGCATCCCGCTGGACGTGGTTTCCGATCGAGGTCCCCAGTTTACCTCCCAGGTTTGGCGGGCATTCTGCACCGCTCTGGGGGCCTCGGTCAGCCTCTCCTCGGGGTACCACCCTCAGTCCAATGGTCAGTCGGAGCGCGCCAATCAGGAGATGGAGGCCACGCTCCGCTGCGTCACCAACGCAAACCCCTCCTCCTGGAGTACTCAACTTCCATGGGTTGAGTACGCCCACAACTCCCTTGTGAACGCTTCCACAGGCCTGACCCCTTTCATGTGCTCGCTAGGGTATCAGCCTCCCATTTTCCCGTCCCATGAGACAGAAATATCGGTCCCCTCCGTCCAGGCACACCTCCATCGTTGCCAGCGCACTTGGAAGCGCGCACGCACAGCCCTCCTCCAGGCATCTACTCGCTCCCAGCGGCAACCAAATAAACACCGTCTCCCAGCTCCACAGTATACCCCCGGACAAAGAGTTTGGCTGCGGTCCAAGGACCTTCCTCTAACGGCGGTGTCTCAGAAACTCTCTCCCCGTTTCATCGGTCCCTTTGTCATTGAGTCCATTGTCAACCCCTGTGCCGTCCGTCTCAAACTCCCCTCGTCTCTCCGTGTTCATCCCACCTTCCATGTCTCCCAGCTCAAGCCCGTTTCCTCCAGCCCGCTGTCGCCTCCCACCCCAGCTCGACCACCCCCCCGGATGATCAATGACCATCCCGCCTGGACAGTTCGTCGCCTCCTGGACATGCGTCGTCGCAGCCGGGGATTTCAGTACCTGGTCGACTGGGAGGGGTATGGCACAGAGGAGCGCTCCTGGGTTCCTCGAAGCCACATCCTTGAATCCTCCCTCGTCAATGGCTTCCACCGTCAGCACCCTTCCCATCCTGTGTGTCCGTAGAGGGGGGGGTACTGTCACGTCACCCTCTGCCACCACCTAGTGGCGCCGGCTGCCACTCCCCCTCTGTGCCTCTGTTTACCTCCCAGTCATCAATTAACCATGTGCACCCCGCTCTACCTCCTGCCTGCAATCAAGTAATCTACGCACCCTATTTATCCACCACTCTTCCTAGCAGCCGGCGCCAGTTCGTTTGCTATTCTCACTGAGTCAGTACTTTGTCCCAGCATTCTATTAGAGTTAATCTACTTACCTGTTCCTGCCTGTCCTTAACCCGTCTATCCCTGTGCTCAGTTCCTCCCCGGATCCTTCCCTGTCTCCTGATCGCCTGACTGCCCTCCCGTGAATGACCCATCGCCTGCCTGACTACCCACCTGCCTACGCTCTCTGTCTGCTGCCGCCCGCCTGTTTAACGACCCCCGCCTGCCTGACTACCCGCCTGCCTAGCCCTTGCCTGTTTTCCCGAATAAATCCCTTTAACCCTTCTCTCGTCGTGTGTGTGTCTCGCATTTGGGTCCTAAAAAAACATGTTTACCGTTGTGCAATATTTACCTAGCTCCATTTTTGTAGATTTTGTAGTGTGTGATGGGTTTTTATATACTGTGTAAATAATAATGTAGATTGCAGATACTTTAAGATATATTATGTCTTAAATTATGTCTCTTATGTCTAACCCTAACCCTATAACCGTAACACATTTAACATGGGAAAAAGGCAACATGTCATTTTTTCATGTGCGGAAAATGCTTTTTAGAGCGAGAGAATCAATTTCTGACTACATTGTGTTTCTGATCATAAAATTGGTGTGTTGTGTAAAAAACGATGGTGCTTCACCACTTGATGATGGTTTAAGGTCTACACAACCATTCACAACCTTAGTTAAATTTTTCCATTTAAAGTGCGAAAAAAGCAAAATTTCTTCTTTGTGTGCGGAAACTGCTTTTCAGAGCTAGAAAATCACTATTTGACAACAATGTGTTTCTGAGCATAAACATGGTGCGTTGTGTTCAAAACGATGGTGCTTCACCACTTGATGATGACAGTATAAGGTCTATACAACCATTCACAAGCTTAGTTATACTTTTCCATTTAAAGTGGGAAAAAGCCTACCTTTCTTTTTTTATGTGCTGAAAATGCTTTTTAGCGCGAGAGAATTACTTTTTGACAACAATATGTTTCTGAGCATAAACATGGCGTGTGGTTTTAAAATTGATGGTGCTTCACCATTTGATGATGGTATAAGGTCATTCACAACCTTAGTTACACTTTTCCATTTAAAGTGGGAAAAAGCCTACCTTTCTTTTTTTAATGTGCGGAAAATGCTTTGCAGAGTGAGAGAATACATTTTATACCACAATGTGTTTCTGATCATAAACATGGTGTGTTGTGTTAAAAACGATTATACTTCACCACGTGATGATGGTATAAGGTCAATTCAACCATTAAAAACCTTAGTTACACTTTTCCATTAAAGTGGGTAAAAAGCACCATGCCATTTTTAATGCGCGGAAAATGCTTTACAGAGCGAGAGAATCACTTTTTGACAACAATGTGTTTCTGAGCATAAACATGTTGTGTTGTGTTAGAAACTATGGTGCTTCACCACTTGATGATGGTATAAGGTCAATTCAACCATTCACAAGCTTAGTTATACTTTTCCATTTAAAGTGGGAAAAAGCCTACCTTTCTTTTTTTATGTGCGGAAAATGCTTTTCAGAGTGAGAGAATACATTTTTGACCACAATGTGTTTCTGATAATAAACATGGTGTGTTGTGTTAAAAACGATGGTGCTTCACCACTTGATGATGGTATAAGGTCTATACAACCATTCACAAGCTTAGTTATACTTTTCCATTTAAAGTGGGAAAAAGACTACCTTTCTTTTTTTATGTGCTGAAAATGCTTTTCTGCACGACAGAATCACTTTTTGACGACAATGTGTTTCTGATCATAAACTTGGTGTGTTGTGTTAAAAACGATTATGCTTCACCACTTGATGATGGTATAAGGTCAATTCAACCATTAAAAACCTTAGTTACACTTTTCCATTTAAAGTGGTAAAAAGCACCATGCCATTTTTAATGCGCGGAAAATCCTTTACAGAGCGAGAGAATCACTTTTTGACAACAATGTGTTTCTGTGCATAAACATGGTGCGTTGTGTTCAAAACGATGGTGCTTCACCACTTGATGACAGTATAAGGTCTATACAACCATTCACAAGCTTAGTTATATTTTTCCATTTAAAGTGGGAAAAAGCCTACCTTTCTTTTTTTATGTGCTGAAAATGCTTTTCAGCACGAGAGAATCACTTTTTGACAACATTGTGTTTCTGATCATAAACATGTTGTGTTGTGTTAGAAACGATGGTGCTTCACCACTTGAAGATGTTTTAAGGTCTATACAACCATTCACAAGCTTAGTTATACTTTTCATTTAAAGTGGGAAAAAGCCTACCTTTCTTTTTTTATGTGCGGAAAATGCTTTTCAGAGTGAGAGAATACATTTTTGACCACAATGTGTTTCTGATCATAAACTTGGTGTGTTGTGTTAAAAACGATGGTGCTTCACCACTTGATGATGGTATAAGGTCTACACAACCATTCACAAACTTAGTTATACTTTTCCATTTAAAGTGGGAAAAAGCCTACCTTTCTTTTTTTATGTGCTGAAAATGCTTTTCAGCACGAGAGAATCATTTTTTGACAACATTGTGTTTCTGATCATAAACTTGGTGTGTTGTGTTAAAAACGATGGTGCTTCACCACTTGATGATGGTATAAGGTCTACACAACCATTCACAAACTTAGTTATACTTTTCCATTTAAAGTGGGAAAAAGCCTACCTTTCTTTTTTTATGTGCGGAAAATGCTTTTCAGAGTGAGAGAATACATTTTTGACCACAACGTGTTTCTGATCATAAACATGGTGTGTTGTGTTAAAAACGATGGTGCTTCACCACTTGATGATGTTTTAAGGTCAATACAACCATTCACAAGCTTAGTTATACTTTTCCATTTAAAGTGGGAAAAAGCCTACCTTTCTTTTTTTATGTGCGGAAAATGCTTTTCAGAGTAAGAGAATACATTTTTGACCACAATGTGTTTCTGATCATAACCATGGTATGTTGTGTTAAAAACGATGGTGCTTCACCACTTGATGATGGTATAAGGTCTATACAACCATTCACAAGCTTTGTTCTACTTTTCCATTTAAAGTGGGAAAAAGCCTACCTTTCTTTTTTTATGTGCTGAAAATGCTTTTCAGCACAAGAGAATCACTTTTTGACAACAATGGTGTGTTGTGTTCAAAACGATGGTGCTTCACCACTTGATGATGGTATAAGGTCTATACAACCATTCACAACCTCCTGGCCCCAAGCCCCAGCCCCAGCAGCTGAGGTCTCCGGGTTCCAAGCCCTTGCCCCAGCAGCTGTGGTCTCCTTGCTCCAAGCCCCAGCCCCAGCAGCAGGGGTCTCCTGGCCACAAGACCCAGCCCCAGTTGCCTTCTGGTTCCATGCCCCAGCGGCGTCCTGGCCCTGAGCCCCAGCCCCAGCAGCAGGGCTCTCCTGGTCCCAAGCCCCAGCGGCCTCCTGGCCCCAAGCCCCAGCCCCAGCAGCAGTTGCCTCCTGGCTCCAAGCCCCAGCAGCCTCCTGGCCCTGAGCCCCAGCCCCAGCAGCAGTTGCCTCCTTGTCCCAAGCCCTCAACACCCTTGTCAGTGCATCCACCGGCCTGTCGCTTTTCCCTGCCTGGGAGGCAGAGATCACAGTCCCCACTGTCCAGGCTCTCCTAAGCCATTGCCAGCGTACGTGCTGTCCTGCTCCGTGCGTCCGCCCGCTCCCAACTCCAGGAACACAAGCGCCGACAATCGGTTCCTCAGCACTCCGCCGGGAAGAAGCCCCGGTCTTCTAGTCCGCCGTCTCCTCCGTCCCTGGCGCAGCCTACTGCCTGGGTGATTGACACCATTCCGGCGTTCACTGGTAGACGCCTCTTTGATGTGCGTCTTCGCGGTCGACGACGTGCGTCTGCCCGCTCCCAACGACGTGCGTCCGCCCGCTCCCAACTCCAGGCATACAAGCGCCGACAATCGGTACCGCAGCACTCCGCCGGGAAGAAGCCCCGGTCCTCTAGTCCGCTGTCTCCTCCGTCCCTGGCGCCGCCTACTGCCTGGGTGATTGACAGCATTCCGGCGTTCACTGGTAGACGCCTCTTTGATGTGCGTCGTCGCGGTCGACGACGTGCGTCCGCCCGCTCCCAACTCCAGGCATACAAGCGCTGAATTGGTCCCGCAGCACTCCGCCAGGAAGAAGCCCCGGTCCTCTAGTCCGCTGTCTCCTCCCTCCCCGGCGCCGCCTCCTCCCCGGTTGATCGACAGCATTCCGGCGTACTCGGGTAGACGCCTCCTTGATGTGCGTCGTCGCTGGCAGATGACGCCAGTTTTTAGTGGACTTGGAGGGCTATGGACCTGAGGAGCGGTCCGGGGTACTCCTAGTCGCATCCTGGACGCCTCCCTAACCCGCTATTTTCACCGCCAACACCCTCCCTTGTCGTGCGTCCGCCTGGAGGCGTCCGTTGAGGGGGAGTACTGTCACACCCTCTCCCCTTTCCGTCCAATTCCGCCATCTAGTGGCAGAGAGCCTCCATTACCGCTCATGCTCCCTCTGATTATTTACACCTGCACTCAATAACCAATCACCCACCACAGTACTTAAGCACTGGCTTCCAACATAGTCAGTGTTAGTTAGTAAGTTAACCTCACACTCGGTAACTTCGAACTCGCCTTTTAGACTCCGTTGTTCCTGTTCCCGTTACGGGTCCCGCTCCCGTTCCGGTTCTTTTCCCTCTAGTTCTCCCCGGTTCCGTTCCGACTCCTGCTTCAATTCATCTGATTGCATTCCCGTTATTGACTACCCGCCTGCCAACGAACCTCTGCCTTCCTGACTACAGACTGCAGCCTTGTGGCCACCAGCCCCGCTGCAACCGTGGCCTCCTGGCTCCAAACAGCTGTGGTCTCTTGGCTCCAAGCCCCAGTTCCCGCAGCCGTGGTCTCCGGGCTCCAAGCCCCAGCCCCAGCAGCAGGGGTCTTCTGGGCCAAAGCCCCAGCTGCAGTGGCCTCCTGGCCCCAAGCCCCAGCCCCAGCAGCTGTGGTCTCCGGGTTCCAAGCCCCAGCCCCAGCAGCTGTGGTCTCCTGGCTCCAAGCCCAAGCCCCAGCAGCAGGGGTCTCCTGGGCCCAAGCCCCAGCTGCAGTGGCCTCCTGGCTCCAAGCCCCAGCCCCAGCAGCAGGGGTCTCCTGGTCCCAAGCCCCAGCGGCCTCCTGGCCCTGAGCCCCAGCCCCAGCAGCAGTTGCCTCCTGGTCCCAAGCCCTCAACACCCTTGTCAGTGCGTCCACTGGCCTGTCGCCATTCATGTGCCCATTGGGAACCCAACCGCCCCTGTTCCCTGCCTGGGAGGCAGATATCACAGTCCCCACTGTCCAGGCTCTCCTATGCCATTGCCAGCGTACATGCTGTCCTGCTCCAAGCGTCCGCCCGCTCCCAACTCCAGGCACACAAGCGCCGACAACCAGTTCCGCAGTACTCCGCCGGGAAAAGGCCCCAGTCCCCTACTCTGCTGTCTCCTCCGTCCCCGGCGCCGCCTCCTCCCCTGGCGATTGACAGCATTCCATGCGTACATTGGTAGACGCCTCCTTGATGTGCTTCGTCGTGGTCGACGACGTGCGTCCGCCCGCTCCCAACTCCAGGCATACAAGCGCTGAATCGGTCCCGCAGCACTCTGCCAGGAAGAAGCCCCGGTCCTCTAGTCCGCCGCCTCCTCCCCGGTTGATCGACAGCATTCCGGCGTACTCGGGTAGACGCCTCCTTGATGTGCGTCGTCGCTGGCAGATGACGCCAGTTTTTAGTGGACTTGGAGGGCTATGGACCTGAGGAGCGGTCCGGGGTACTCCTAGTCGCATCCTGGACGCCTCCCTAACCCGCTATTTTCACCGCCAACACCCTCCCTTGTCGTGCGTCCGCCTGGAGGCGTCCGTTGAGGGGGAGTACTGTCACACCCTCTCCCCTTTCCGTCCAATTCCGCCATCTAGTGGCAGAGAGCCTCCATTACCGCTCATGCTCCCTCTGATTATTTACACCTGCACTCAATAACCAATCACCCACCACAGTACTTAAGCACTGGCTTCCAACATAGTCAGTGTTAGTTAGTAAGTTAACCTCACACTCGGTAACTTCGAACTCGCCTTTTAGACTCCGTTGTTCCTGTTCCCGTTACGGGTCCCGCTCCCGTTCCGGTTCTTTTCCCTCTAGTTCTCCCCGGTTCCGTTCCGACTCCTGCTTCAATTCATCTGATTGCATTCCCGTTATTGACTACCCGCCTGCCAACGAACCTCTGCCTTCCTGACTACAGACTGCAGCCTTGTGGCCACCAGCCCCGCTGCAACCGTGGCCTCCTGGCTCCAAACAGCTGTGGTCTCTTGGCTCCAAGCCCCAGTTCCCGCAGCCGTGGTCTCCGGGCTCCAAGCCCCAGCCCCAGCAGCAGGGGTCTTCTGGGCCAAAGCCCCAGCTGCAGTGGCCTCCTGGCCCCAAGCCCCAGCCCAAGCAGCTGTGGTCTCTTGGCTCCAAGCCCTAGTTCCCGCAGCCATGGTCTCCGGGCTCCAAGCCCCAGCCCCAGCAGCAGGGGTCTTCTGGGCCAAAGCCCCAGCTGCAGTGGCCTCCTGGTCCCAAGCCCCATCCCCAGCAGCTGTGGTCTCCGGGTTCCAACCCCCAGCCCCAGCAGCAGTTGCCTGCTGGTTTTAAGCCCCAGCGGCCTCCTGGCCCCAAGCCCCAGCAGCAACTGCCTCCTGGTTTTAAGCCCCAGCGGCCTCCTGGCCCCAAGCCCCAGCAGCTGTGGTCTCCGGGTTCCAAGCCCCAGCCCCAGCAGCTGTGGTCTCCTGTCTCCAAGCCCCAGCCCCAGCAGCAGTTGATTCCAGACAAAAAGCTAAAAAAAAAAAAAAACAGTTGCAATAAAAGCATTTAACAATTTATATAAATTAGTTCATCCTTTCAAGTGAATGTACAGATGGATAGTATGAGAAAAAGGACAACCCAATACTGTTTTCCCCTGTACGTAAATAGGTTGGCCTCAAAGCACACGCTGGCATTCGCTCAAATGGAACTTGTGCTCGTAAATTGCTATATAAGCTTGTCAATGGCTGTATAGAGCTTATACCATCGTCAATAAGTGAAGAGCCATCGTATTTAAAACAAAACACAACGTTTAATGCTCAGAAACACATTGTGGTCAAAAAGTGATTATCTTGCACTGAAAAGCATTTTTCCGCACGTAAATAGCACATGCTATGGAGGCCAATATATTTTGCTCAAATCTTATTTCAAAATGGAACTTGTGCTCGTATATTGTGCGGGCACCTGTCTCCTACCTTATCTAAAGTTTTAGGCAATGGGGAATGTTACATTCAAAAGTTATAATCACTTTTACACACATAAGCGTTTCCCAGCTGTTTGCAATCAACAGTTGTTGTTTTTTCACTTTTGATGGAAACATGTTATTAAGCTTGTCAATGGTTTGTATAGACCTTATACCAATACATCAACTGTAATACATCAACGTGTTAACCGCGTCCTGGCACCAACTCCCGCCTCACCGTCCCGTCTCTCTGCTCCTCCCCTCCCCGTCACCACACAGCCGTTTATCCCGTCCTCCAAACGTTACGAGGGCAATCTGGGCACCTTTCGGGACTTCCTTCTCCAGTGCAACCTGGCGTTCCGACTCCAGCCCCAGACCTACCCCACCGACAGCTCACGTATCGCTTACCTCGTCGGTGCTTTAAGAGGTAGGGCTATTTCTTGGGCTACCTCGGTAATGGAGGGAGGTTCCGATTTCTGTTCCTCTTACACCGAGTTTACCGCGGAGATGTGGAGGGCCACCCCGTCCGTGGCAAAGAGGTCTCCATGCGTCTCTTCTCCATTCGCCAGGGATCTCGAAGCGTCGCGGACTTCGCAGTCGATTTCCGTTCCCTCGCTGCGGAGAGCGGGTGGAATGAGGTGGCCTGATGGGGGCGTTCTTCAAAGCGATTGGTGATTCCATCAAGGATGAGCTGGCCGTTCGGGAGGTCTCACCAAGTCTGGATCATCTCATCTCCCTCGCTATTCTTCTTGACAATCGGCTCGTCCTCGGCGTCTCACACCCCCTTTCCTGCGGTTCCACAACCATCCCTACCTATGCCCATTCTTCCCCGTCGCGAGCCAGCGCCCCTACCTGACCCGGAGGCCATGCAGCTTGGACGCGCCCGTCTCACCCATGAAGAGAGGGAGCGCAGAATCCGGTCCAGGTGCTGTAATCTATTGTGGTCAGTCCGGTCACTTCCTGTCCGCCCGTCCCGCACGCCTGGGAAACGGACCAACTCGCCAGTGACTCGAGGGATTCTGGCGAGTCGAGCTCTCAACCCCTCGGTTTCCCGTCCTCTTCTCGATGCTGCCCTCTTGTGGCAGGACCAGTCCCTTCCACTTTCTGCTCTTCTGGACCAGGAGCAGGTGAGTCCTTCATAGACCGGGGGTTAGTTCACCACTCAACTCTCGGCAGGCCAGATGGGCCTTATTCTTTAGCCGCTTCAATTTTACCCTTACCTACCGCCCCAGCTCCCGGAACGTCAAGCCTGACGCCCTGTCCCGCCTTCACTCTCCGGAAGACCCCAGCCCGGATCCTGAGCCCATCCTACCAACCTCTTTTCATTGCATTCTGCACTGCTCTGTGGGCCTCGGTCAGCCTCTCCTCGGGGTAGCACCCTCAGTCCAATGGTCAGTCGGAGCGCGCCAATCAGGAGATGGAGGCCACGCTCCGCTGCGTCACCAACGCAAACCCCTCCTCCTGGAGTACTCAACTCCCATGGGTTGAGTACGCCCACAACTCCCTTGTGAACGCTTCCACAGGCCTGTCCCCTTTCATGTGCTCGCTAGGGTATCAGCCTCCCATTTTCCCTCACCATTTTCTCCCCGTTTCATTGTCAACCCCTGTGCCGTCCGTCTCAAACTCCCCTCGTCTCTCCGTGTTCATCCCACCTTCCATATCTCCCAGCTCAAGCCCGTTTCCTTTTCCATCCCGCCTGGACAGTTCGTCGCCTCCTAGACATGCGTCGACGCGGCCGGGGATTTCAGTACCTGGTCGACTGGGAGGGGTATGGCCCAGAGGAGCGCTCCTGGGTTCCTCGAAGCCACATCCTTGAATTCTCCCTCGTCAATGGCTTCCACCGTCAGCACCCTTCCCATCCTGTGTGTCTGCCTGGAGGCGTCCGTAGAGGGGGGGGTACTGTCACGTCACCCTCTGCCACCACCTAGTGGCGCCGGCTGCCACTCCCCCTCTGTGCCTCTGTTTACCTCCCCGTCATCAATTAACCATGTGCAACCCGCTCTACCTCCTGCCTGCAATCAAGCAATCTACGCACCCTATTTATCCACCACTCTTCCTAGCAGCCGGCGCCAGTTCGTTTGCTTTTCTCACTGATACAGTACTTTGTCCCAGCATTCTATTAGAGTTAATCTACTTACCTGTTTCTGCCTGTCCTTAACCCATCTATCCCTGTGCTCAGTTCCTCCCCGGATCCTTCCCTGACTCCCGATCGCCTGACTGCCCTCCCGTGAACGACCCATCACCTGCCTGACTACCCACCTGCCTACGCTCTCTGTCTGCTGCCGCCCGCCTGTTAACGACCCCCGCCTGCCTGACTACCCGCCTGCCTAGCCCTTGCCTGTTTTCCCGACTAAATCCCTTTAACCCTTCTCCCAATCTCGTCGTGTGTGTGTCTCGCATTTGGGTCCTAAGTTCGAACCGTAACACATTTAAAGTGGGAAAAAGGCAACATGTCATTTTTTCACGTGAGGAAAATGCTTTTTAGAGCGAGAGAATCAATTTCTGACCACAATGTGTTTCTGATCATAAACTTGGTGTGTTGTGTAAAAAACGATGGTGCTTCACCACTTGATGATGACAGTATAAGGTCTAGACAACCATTCACAAGCTTAGTTATACTTTTCCATTTAAAGTGGGAAAAAGCCTACCTTTCTTTTTTTATGTGCGGAAAATGCTTTTCAGCACGAGAGAATCACTTTTTGACAACATTGTGTTTCTGATCATAAACTTGGTGTGTTGTGTTAAAAACGATGGTGCTTCACCACTTGATGATGGTATAAGGTCTACACAACCATTCACAAACTTAGTTATACTTTTCCATTTAAAGTGGGAAAAATCCTACCTTTCTTTTTTTATGTGCGGAAAATGCTTTTCAGAGTGAGAGAATACATTTTTGACCACAATGTGTTTCTGATCATAAACATGGTGTGTTGTGTTAAAAACGATGGTGCTTCACCACTTGATGATGGTATAAGGTCTATACAACCATTCACAAGCTTAGTTATACTTTTCCATTTAAAGTGGGAAAAAGCCTACCTTTCTTTTTTTATGTGCGGAAAATGCTTTTCAGAGTGAGAGAATACATTTTCGACCACAATGTGTTTCTGATCATAAACATGGTGTGTTGTGTTAAAAACGATTATGGTTCACCACTTGATGATGGTATAAGGTCAATTCAACCATTAAAAACCTTTACACTTTTCCATTAAAGTGGGTAAAAAACACCATGCCATTTTTAATGCGCGGAAAATGCTTTACAGAGCGAGAGAATCACTTCTTGACAACAATGTGTTTCTGAGCATAAATATGGTGCGTTGTGTTCAAAACGATGGTGCTTCACCACTTGATGACAGTATAAGGTCTATACAACCATTCACAAGCTTAGTTATACTTTTCCATTTAAAGTGGGAAAAAGCCTACCTTTCTTTTTTTATGTGCTGAAAATGCATTTCAGCACGAGAGAATCACTTTTTGACAACAAGGTGTATCTGATCATAAACTTGGTGTGTTGTGTTAAAAACGATGGTGCTTCACCACTTGATGATGGTATAAGGTCTATACAACCATTCACAAGCTTAGTTATACTTTTCCATTTAAAGTGGGAAAAAGCCTATCTTTCTTTTTTTATGTGCGGAAAATGCTTTTCAGAGTGAGAGAATACATTTTTGACCACAATGTGTTTCTGAGCATAAACATGGTGCGTTGTGTTCAAAACGATGGTGCTTCACCACTTGATGACAGTATAAGGTCTATAACAACCATTCACAAGCTTAGTTATACTTTTCCATTTAAAGTGGGAAAAAGCCTACCTTTCTTTTTTTATGTGCGGAAAATGCTTTTCAGAGTGAGAGAATACATTTTTGACCACAATGTGTTTCTGATCAGAAACATGGTGTGTTGTGTTAAAAACGATTATCCTTCACCACTTGATGATGGTATAAGGTCAATTCAGCCATTAAAAACCTTAGTTACACTTTTCCATTAAAGTGGGTAAAAAGCACCATGCCATTTTTAATGCGCGGAAAATGCTTTACAGAGCGAGAGAATCACTTTTTGACAACAATGTGTTTCTGAGCATAAACATGGTGCGTTGTGTTCAAAACGATGGTGCTTCACCACTTGATGACAGTATAAGGTCTATAACAACCATTCACAAGCTTAGTTATACTTTTCCATTTAAAGTTGGAAAAAGCCTACCTTTCTTTTTTTATGTGCGGAAAATGCTTTTCAGCACGAGAGAATCACTTTTTGACAACATTGTGTTTCTGATCATAAACTTGGTGTGTTGTGTTAAAAACGATGGTGCTTCACCACTTGATGATGGTATAAGGTCTACACAACCATTCACAAACTTAGTTATACTTTTCCATTTAAAGTGGGAAAAATCCTACCTTTCTTTTTTTATGTGCGGAAAATGCTTTTCAGAGTGAGAGAATACATTTTTGACCACAATGTGTTTCTGATCATAAACATGGTGTGTTGTGTTCAAAACGATGGTGCTTCACCACTTGATGGCAGTATAAGGTCTATAACAACCATTCACAAGCTTAGTTATACTTTTCCATTTAAAGTGGGAAAAAGCCTACCTTTCTTTTTTTATGTGCGGAAAATGCTTTTCAGAGTGAGAGAATACATTTTTGACCACAATGTGTTTCTGATCAGAAACATGGTGTGTTGTGTTAAAAACGATTATCCTTCACCACTTGATGATGGTATAAGGTCAATTCAACCATTAAAAACCTTTACACTTTTCCATTTAATGTGGGTAAAAAGCACCATGCCATTTTTAATGCGCGGAAAATGCTTTTCAGAGTGAGAGAATACATTTTTGACGACAATGTGTTTCTGATGATAAACATGTTGTGTTGTGTTAGAAACGATGGTGCTTCACCACTTGATGATGGTATAAGGTCTATACAATCATTCACAAGCTTAGTTATACTTTTCCGTTTAAAGTGGGAAAAAGCCTACCTTTCTTTTTTTATGTGCGGAAAATGCTTTTCAGAGTGAGAGAATCACTTTTTGACCACAATGTGTTTCTGATCATAAACATGGTGCGTTGTGTTAAAAACGATGGTGCTTCACCACTTGATGATAGTATTAGGTCTAAACAACCATTCACAAGCTTAGTTACACTTTTCCATTTAAAGTGGGAAAAAGCCTACCTTTCTTTTTTTATGTGCGGAAAATGCTTTTCAGAGTGAGAGAATACATTTTTGACCACAATGTATTTCTGATCATAAACTTGATGTGTTGTGTTAAAAACGATGGTGCTTCACCACTTGATGATGGTATAAGGTCTATACAACCATTCACAAGCTTAGTTATACTTTCCCATTTAAAGTGGGAAAAAGCCTACCTTTCTTTTTTTATGTGCTGAAAATGCTTTTCAGCACGAGAGAATCACCTTTTGACAACATTGTGTTTCTAATCATAAACTTGGTGTGTTGTGTTAAAAACGATGGTGCTTCACCACTTGATGATGGTATAAGGTCTACACAACCATTCACAAACTTAGTTATACTTTTCCATTTAAATTGGGAAAAAGCCTACCTTTCTTTTTTTATGTGCGGAAAATGCTTTTCAGAGTGAGAGAATACATTTTTGACCACAATGTGTTTCTGATCATAAACATGGTGTGTTGTGTTAAAAACGATGGTGCTTCACCACTTGATGATGGTATTAGGTCTATACAACCATTCACAAGCTTAGTTATACTTTTCCATTTAAAGTGGGAACAAGCCTACCTTTCTTTTTTTATGTGCGGAAAATGCTTTTCAGAGCGAGAGAATCACTTTTTGAACACAATGTGTTTCTGATCATAAACTTGGTGTGTTGTGTTAAAAACGATGGTGCTTCACCACTTGATGATGGTATAAGGTCTATACAACCTTTCACAAGCTTAGTTATACTTTTCCATTTAAAGTGGGAAAAAGCCTACCTTTCTTTTTTTATGTGCTGAAAATGCTTTTCAGCACGAGAGAATCACTTTTTGACAACATTGTGTTTCTAATCATAAACTTGGTGTGTTGTGTTAAAAACGATGGTGCTTTACCACTTGATGATGGTATAAGGTCTACACAACCATTCACAAACTTAGTTATACTTTTCCATTTAAAGTGGGAAAAAGCCTACCTTTCTTTTTTTATGTGCGGAAAATGCTTTTCAGCACAAGAGAATCACTTTTTGACAACAATGGTGTGTTGTGTTCAAAACGATGGTGCTTCACCACTTGATGATGGTATAAGGTCTATACAACCATCCACAACCTCCTGGCCCCAAGCCACAGGCCCAGCAGCTGAGGTCTCCGGGTTCCAAGCCCCAGCCCCAGCAGCTGTGGTCTCCTTGCTCCAAGCCCCAGCCCCAGCAGCAGGGGTCTCCTGGCCACAAGACCCAGCCCCAGTTCCCTCCTGGTTCCATGCACCAGCGGCCTCCTGGCCCCAAGCCCCAGCCCCAGCAGCAGTTGCCTCCTGGTTCCAAGCCCCAGCGGCCTCCTGGCCATAAGGCCCAGCAGAAGTTGCCTCCTGGTCCCAAGCCCCAGTGCCTCCTGGCCCTGAGCCCCAGCCCCAGCAGCAGTTGCCTCCTTGTCCCAAGCCCTCAACACCCTTGTCAGTGCGTTGTTACGGCTGCCGTCGGCACCCTCATGTGTTCTGAGATGCAAGCCGAGGATTCGTGGGAGGCGGCATGCAACACTGTCTGGCCAATGGAAGAAGGCTGCCTCCAGTTTAAAAGGCTTAATTGATTGCAGCTGAAGGCAGCTGCCAGACCAGATCCATTTTGTACCTGATTTTTGTGAGAGTAAGGAAGTGGGCCAAGGCTAGAGAAAAATCTCTCTGAAATTAAGAAGTCGTGTATAGTTTCATTAGGTTCAGGGGTGCTGTGAGTATTGTATTTTTGTTTACCAACTACCTTAGTGAGAGAGGACTTTTGTTTAACCTTTTTGTTTCTTATGAAGTTAGCTACCGTTCCTTTTCAGGATCTTTTTGTTATGATCTGTTTTTGATTTCCACAGCACCCATCGGCCTTATCTTCCGTTGTAAACTCCTTTGTTAACTTTGTCTTTTTAAAATAAATATCCTTTCAAATACCAATTACACCTGGTTTTATGTTTATGTCCTGATACCCCTAGCTACAGGACGTAACATAAATGGGGGCTCATCCGGGATCTCTAAATTGATTCCTGGTGAAAGGATATTTATTGGTAAAAGTTAAGTGAAAACATTAATTGGTTATCTGGTGCAGCTGTCTTGGTGATTAGGTGTCATGGCTTCTGAGCGCTTTGACTTGGAGGCATTCCTAGCCAATCCAACTCTTGATCAAATTAACGCTTGTAGAAAAGATGAGTTAGTTATAGTAGCAAGTCACTTCCAGATTCCGGTAACTAAAACTATGTTGAAAAGAGATATTAAGCCGTTAGTTGTTGCTAACTTGGTGCAGATTGGGTTGATTGTGTTACCTGTGTCACAATAGTTAACGCTTCCTGTGGCTGTCTCAGCAGAGACAAAGGATGTGCCGATCCTTAAGCCACAAGCAGTCTCCAGCGAGGTAGGTGGAGGCTTAACCACACCCTTCACGCTGCCGCGATCATAGATCCATCCCCAGAAAGCAGTGCTCGTTCCAGAGAAGAGGCCAGTGTAAAGGTTCGCCTGGCCCGTCTCCAGATTGAGGCTCAAGAACGGGAACGTAAACAGCACATGCAACTTCAGCTTGAAATGAGGAAGCTGGAAGTAGAGGCTGATATGGCTGTAAAGCTTCGGAAGCTCGAGCTTGAAAGCTCTCAGGGGGCGGTAAGTGTAGCTGCTGCTTCTCAAGGTACATCATTCATCACATCCTCCACTCAAAAGTCTGCCAGTTCAATTTCCATGGCTTTTGATGTTAGCAAAAACATTGCTCTAGTGCCATTGTTCCGTGAATCGGAGGTTGAGTCTTACTTTAGCGTGTTTGAGCGCATTGCAATAGCGTTAAATTGGCCGACAGAGGTTTGGACTCTGTTGCTCCGGTGTAAACTCCATGGCAAAGCCCAGGAAGCCATGGCAGCGCTCTCTTTAGAAGAGAGTTTAAATTATGAGTCTGTAAAGTCTGCTATTCTGCGCATCTATGAACTAGTCCCTGAGGCATATCGTCAGAAATTTAGGAGTCATAGAAAGGCACAGAATCAGACGTATACTGAGTTTGCCAGAGAGAAGGGTGTGTTATTTGATAAGTGGATTGCTGCCTGCTCTGCTGATAACTTCAATTCTCTGAAGGGATTACTTCTGGTTGAGGATTTTAAAAGGTGTCTGCCAGAACGCATTGTGGTTTACTTAAATGAGCAGAAAGTAACAACTTTAACAGCTGCAGCAACATTAGCTGATGAATATGTGTTGATTCACAAAACTACGTTTGCGCCTTTTCCTGACCAACCACGTCGAGTTCCTGTGTCGCCTCCCTGTGTCCACAAGGCGCCGGGTGCGAAAAATAATGGGACGTGTTATTACTGTCACCTGAGCGGTCATGTCATTTCTGCCTGTCCGGCTTTAGCAAAAAAAGAACAATCTTCAAGGTTTTCCCAGCCTAAGGGCATTGGCCTGATTAAAACAGATCACGGGATAGAAACGGAGATTGCCAAATGCGAGGAGTTGGATGCCTGCTTCAAACCATTTGTGTTTGACGCACGCGTTTCACTAACTGGCATGCCGGTAGATCAGCGCTCCGTCCGGGTGCTGAGGGACACCGCATGTTCCCAGTCAGTAATTTTGGCGTCAGCACTACCCTTTTCTGGGCACTCAGCTTGTGGATTCGGTTCAGTGCTCCGCGGCATTGAGATGGGCTACGTTCCTCGTCCAATGCACCGCGTTCACATTCAATCGGAGTTAGTAACCGGGTTCTTTCCTGTCGCTGTGTGTGCAGCTCTGCCAATTCAGGGTATCGTACTTTTACTGGGGAATGACATTGCCGGAGGTAAGGTCACTCCTACGTTAGAGGTGCTAGATTCACCTCTGTGCACTACGTCACCCACCGACAATTTGGCCACTTCTCAGGTGTTCCCTGCGTGTGTACTCACACGTGCGCGTGCCCGTTTGCTTCAGGGTGAAGATATTGACACAAATGTTTCAATAATGGATAGCATACTTATGCCGTTGTTCTCAGGTGAGGAGGCGGAGAAGCCAGCCACTGTGCAATCTCTGACTGAGGAGGTTGAGACAGTTGAGCCTCCCAGCTCAGGTTCGCTTCCAAAAACACGCGCACGCCTGGCGAATGCACAAATAGAAGAACCATTCGATCGGGTGATAATAGACTGTGTGGGCCCGTTACCCCGCACAAAAGGTGGAAACCAATATCTACTTACAATTATGTGCGCGGCAACTCGTTTCCCTGAAGCGATCCCACTCCGTAACATTACAGCCAAAACAGTGGTCAAATCGCTAACCAAATTCTTCTCTACTTTCGGCCTCCCTCGTGTAATCCAGTCGGATCAGGGTACCAATTTTCAGTCGAAACTCTTCAAACAGATACTCAGCACACTTAATGTTAAACATGCTGTTTCATCTGCTTATCATCCCGAGTCCCAGGGTGCTCTGGAGCGATGGCATCAGACTCTAAAATCTATGCTTCGTAAGTACTGTTTAGAAAACGGGACTGATTGGGATGAAGGGGTTCCGTTTGTTTTGTTTGCGGCACGTGAAGCCATTCAGGAATCTTTGGGTTTCAGTCCTGCTCAGCTCGTGTTTGGGCATACACCCCGGGGCCCGCTCAAAACATTACATGACAAGTTCATGTCGCTCAAATCCTCACCAACCAAAAATGTACTAGATTATGTCAGCCACTTCCGTGAGCGGCTACATATTGCTAATACACTCGCTAAACAGTCACTGGCTGGTTCGCAAGCAGTGATGAAGCGGCACTATGACCGTTCTGCGTTAAATCGCTCGTTTCATCCTGGTGATTTGGTGTTGGCGTTACTACCTACGCCTGCTTCAGGGCTCTCTGCCAAATTTACCGGTCCGTATCAGGTCCGTGAACGCCTCAGCGAAACAGACTACATTCTTAATACTCCTGAGCGGAGGAGAAAAACATGCGTTTGTCATATTAACATGCTAAAGTTGTATCAACTTAGGGAAAGTGATAAAAACTGTCCTATGGACAACTCAGAGCCGTCACTCGCTATTTTGCCTCCCCAAAGCGCCGCTCTGATCGTAACTGATCCCGCGCTTCCATCCAACTGTGATGATTTGCGGCCGCGTCATCCAGTCCAGTTAGGCACTCGACTCCCTAACTCAGAAGCCATAGCAGAGTTACCGTCCCGGCTACAACATTTACCCGACGAACATAAACAGGATGTAATCAGCCTTGTTGGACAAAGTAAAAGTGTGTTTACTGATGTACCGTCCACAATGACTGTAATAAAACATGATATTGAGCTGACAGACCCTCGTCCAATAAAACAACATCCGTGTCGTGCTAACCAAACTAAGCGGGAAATAATGAAAGGGGAGGTGCAATATCTTCTTAAAAATGGGTTTGCGGAACCCAGTTCTAGTTCGTGGAGTTCACCCTGTCTTGTTGAAACTAAGCCTGACGGCTCGCCTCGTTTCATTACTGATTTTCGTAAGGTGAACGCTGTTACAGTGCGCGACTCATATCCATTACCGAGAATGGAAGATTGTATTGATAATTTGGGGAATGCCAAGTTTGTGAGCAAACTGGACCTGTTAAAAGGTTACTGGCAAGTACCCTTGACTGACCGTGCAGCTGTTATTTCAGCATTTGTTAGTCCCGACCATTTTGCGCAGTATAAGGTCATGGCTTTCGGCATGTGCAATGCACCCGCTACATTCCAGCGTTTAGTGAACACTGTGTTATCTGGGGTGAGAAATTGTAATGCTTATTTGGATGATTTAATTGTATACACAGATACGTGGGAGGAGCACATTTGTATCTTGAAGCAAGTCTTCAATAGACTCGCTCAAGCCAACCTCACATAAAATTTGGCTAAATGTGAGTTTGGTAAAGCTACCGTCACCTATTTGGGTAGACAGGTAGGGCAGGGACAGGTGCGCCCTGTAGAAGCCAAGGTCAGTGCCATTTCATTCTGTCCAGTTCCCGCCACGCGTAAAGCGCTGCGTTCGTTTCTTGTGATGGCAGGTTACTATAGGGCTTTCTGCCGTAACTTTTCGACTGTTGCTCAGCCACTAACTCGTTTATTGAGCCCCAAGGTGGAGTTTGTATGGTCTTCAGACTGTCAGATCGCGTTTGACAACCTCAAGGCACTCCTGTGTCACACCCCCGTGCTGGCGGCTCCGGACTTTGCCAGACCGTTCAAACTCGAGGTAGATGGAAGCGGGGTGGGGGCTGGCGGTGTTCTCCTACAGGAAGATGCGGACGGAATAGATCACCCAGTGTGTTATTTTTCCAGAAAGTTTAACAAGCATCAACTTAACTATTCCACCATCGAAAAAGAGACACTTGCCTTGTTGTTGGCCTTACAGTACTTCGACGTGTATGTTGGATCTACCTCTTTGCCAGTCGTAGTGTACACTGATCATAACCCCCTGGTTTTTCTCTCCCGTATGTACAACCACAATCAGCGCTTAATGCGTTGGGCGCTGATTGTACAAGAGTACCACTTAGATGTCCGCCACAAGAAAGGTTCGGAGAACATAGTGGCTGACGCGTTGTCCAGGTTATAGTTAAAATTGTTGTATATTGTGTATTGATGAGGTTTGTTTGTTACTCAAACTGAAGAGTTTGTGTTTATGGGGGGGGGGGGGGGGGTGTTACGGCTGCCGTCGGCACCCTCATGTGTTCTGAGATGCAAGCCGAGGATTCGTGGGAGGCGGCATGCAACACTGTCTGGCCAATGGAAGAAGGCTGCCTCCAGTTTAAAAGGCCTAATTGATTGCAGCTGAAGGCAGCTGCCAGACCAGATCCATTTTGTACCTGATTTTTGTGAGAGTAAGGAAGTGGGCCAAGGCTAGAGAAAAATCTCTCTGAAATTAAGAAGTCGTGTATAGTTTCATTAGGTTCAGGGGTGCTGTGAGTATTGTATTTTTGTTTACCAACTACCTTAGTGAGAGAGGACTTTTGTTTAACCTTTTTGTTTCTTATGAAGTTAGCTACCGTTCCTTTTCAGGATCTTTTTGTTATGATCTGTTTTTGATTTCCACAGCACCCATCGGCCTTATCTTCCGTTGTAAACTCCTTTGTTAACTTTGTCTTTTTAAAATAGATATCCTTTCAAATACCAATTACACCTGGTTTTATGTTTATGTCCTGATACCCCTAGCTACAGGACGTAACAGCGTCCACTGGCCTGTCGCTTTTCATGTGCCCATTGGGAGCCCAACTGAGCCCCTGTTCCCTGCCTGGGAAGGCAGAGATCACAGTCCCCACTGTCCAGGCTCTCCTAAGCCATTGCCAGCGTACGTGCTGTCCTGCTCCGTGCGTCCGCCCGCTCCCAACTCCAGGAACACAAGCGACGTCAATCGGTTCCTCAGCACTCCGCCGGGAAGAAGCCCCGGTCTTCTAGTCCGCCGTCTCCTCCGTCCCTGGCGCAGCTTACTGCCTGGGTGATTGACAGCATTCCGGCGTTCACTGGTAGACGCCTCTTTGATGTGCGTCGTCGCGGTCGACCACGTGCATCCGCCCCCTCCCAACTCCAGGCATACAAGCGCCGACAATCGGTACCGCAGCACTCTGCCGGGAAGAAGTCCCGGTCCTCTAGTCCGCTGTCTACTCCCTCCCCGGCGCCGCCTCCTCCCCGGTTGATCGACAGCATTCCGGCGTACTCGGTTAGACGCCTCCTTGATGTGCGTCGTCGCTGGCCGATGACGCCAGTTTTTAGTGGACTGGGAGGGCTATAGACCTGAGGAGCGGTCAGGGGTACTCCTAGTCGCATGCTGGACGCCTCCCTAACCCGCTATATTCATCGCCAGCACCCTCCCTTGTCGTGCGTCCGCCTGGAGGCGTCCGTTGACACTGTCACACCCTCTCCCATTTCCGTCCAATTCCGCCATCTAGTGGCAGACAGCCTTCATTACCGCTCATGCTCCCTCTGATAATTTACACCTGCACTCAATAACCAATCACCCACCACAGTACTTAAGCACTGGCTTCCAACATAGCCAGTGTTAGTTAGTAAGTTACCCTCACACTCGGTAACTTCGTCCTCGCCTTTTAGACTCCGTTGTTCCTGTTCGCGTTACGGGTCCCGCTCCCGTTCCGGTGCTTTTCCCTCTAGTTCTCCCCGGTTCCGTTCCGACTCCTGCTTCAATTCATCTGATTGCCTTCCCGTTATTGACTACCCGCCTGCCAACGAACCTCTGCCTTCCTGACTACAGACTGCAGCCTCGTGGCCACCAGCCCCGCTGCAACCGTGGCCCCCTGGCTCCAAGCAGCTGTGGTCTCTTGGCTCCAAGCCCCAGTTCCTGCAGCCGTCGTCTCCGGGCTCCAAGCCCCAGCCCCAGCAGCAGGGATCTTCTGGGCCAAAGCCCCAGCTGCAGTGGCCTCCTGGCCCCAAGCCCCAGCCCCAGCAGCTGTGTTCTCCGGGTTCCAAGCCCCAGCCCCAGCAGCTGTGGTCTCCTGGCTCCAAGCCCCAGTCCCAGCAGCAGGGGTCTCATGGGCCCAAGCCGCAGCCCCAGCAGCAGGGGTCTCCTGGTCCCAAGCCCCAGCGGCCTCCTGGCCCTGAGCCCCAGCCCCAGCAGCAGTTGCCTCCTGGTCCCAAGCCCTCAACACCCTTCTCAGTGCGTCCACTGGCCTGTCGCCATTCATGTGCCCATTGGGAGCCCAACCACCCCTGTTCCCTGCCTGGGAGGCAGAGATCACAGTCCCCACTGTCCAGGCTCTCCTACGCCATTGCCAGCGTACGTGCTGTCCTGCTCCAAGCGTCCGCCCACTCCCAAGTCCAGGCACACAAGCGCCGACAACCAGTTCCGCAGTATTCCGCCGGGAAAAGGCCCCGGTCCTCTACTCCGCTGTCTCCTCCGTACCCGGCGCCGCCTCCTCCCCGGGCGATTGACAGCATTCTGGCGTACATTGGTAGACGCCTCCTTGATGTGCGTCGTTGCGGTCGACGACATGCGTTCGCCCGCTCCCAACTCCAGGCATACAAGCGCCGACAATCGGTTCCTCAGCAATCCGCCGGGAAGAAGCCCCGGTCCTCTAGTCCGCTGTCTCCTCCGTCCCCGGAGCCGCCTACTCCCTGGGTGATTGACACCATTCCGGCGTTCACTGGTAGACGCCTCTTTGATGTGCGTCTTCGCGGTCGACGACGTGCGTCCGCCCGCTCCCAACGACGTGTGTCCGCCCGCTCCCAACTCCAGGCATACAAGCGCCGACAATCGGTACCGCAGCACTCCGCCGGGAAGAAGCCCCGGTCCTCTAGTGCGCTGTCTCCTCCCTCCCTGGCGCCGCCTCCTCCCCGGTTGATCGACAGCATTCCGGCGTACTCGGTTTGGCGCCTTGTTGATGTGCGTCGTCGCTGGCCGACGACACCAGTTTTTAGTGGACTTGGAGGGCTATGGACCTGAGGAGCGGTCCGGCGTACTCCTAGTCGCATCCTGGACGCCTCGCTAACCCGCTATTTTCACCGCCAGCACCCTCCCTTGTCGTGCGTCCGCTTAGAGGCGTCCGTTGAGGGGGGTACTGTCACACCCTCTCCCGTTTCCATCCAATTCCGCCATCTAGTGGCACACAGCCTCCATTACCCCTCATGCTCCCTCTGATTATTTACACCTGCACTCAATAACCAATCACCCACCACAGTACTTAAGCACTGGCTTCCAACATAGCCAGTGTTAGTTAGTAAGTTAACCTCACACTCGGTAACTTCGTCCTCGCCTTTTAGACTCCGTTGTTCCTGTTCGCGTTACGGGTCCCGCTCCCGTTCCGGTGCTTTCCCGTTATTGACTACCCACCTGCCAACGAACCTTTGCCTTCCTGACTACAGACTGCAGCCTCGTGGCCACCAGCCCCGCTGCAACCATGGCCTCCTGGCTCCAAGCAGCTGTGGTCTCTTGGCTCCAAGCCCTAGTTCCCGCAGCTGTGGTCTCTTGGCTCCAAGCCCTAGTTCCCGCAGCCGTGGTCTCCAGGCTCCAAGCCCCAGCCCCAGCACCAGGGGTCTTCTGGGCCAAAGCCCCAGCTGCAGTGGCCTCCTGGTCCCAAGCCCCAGCCCCAGCAGCTGTGGTCTCCTGGTTCCAAGCCCCAGCCCCAGCAGCTGTGGTCTCCTGTCTCCAAGCCCCAGGCCCAGCAGCAGTTGATTCCAGACAAAAAGCTAAAAAAAATAAAATAATGTTGCAATAAAAGCATTTTACAATTTATATAAATTAGTTCATCCTTTCAAGTGAATGTACAGATGGATAGTATGAGAAAAAGGACAACCCAATTCTGTTTTCCCCCTTACGTTAATAGGTTGGCCTCATAGCACACGCTGGCATTCGCTCAAATGGAACTTGTGCTCGTAAATTGCTATATAAGCTTGTCAATGGCTGTATAGACCTTATACCATCGTCAATAAGTGAAGCACCATCGTATTTAAAACAAAACACAACGTTTAAGCTCAGAAACACATTGTGGTCAAAAAGTGATTATCTTGCACTGAAAAGCATTTTTCCGCACGTAAATAGCACTATACAACCATTCACAAGCTTAGTTATACTTTTCCATTTAAAGTGGGAAAAAGCCTACCTTTCTTTTTTTATGTGATGACAATGCTTTTCAGCACGAGAGAATCACTTTTTGACCACAATGTGTTTCTGATCATACACAACATCAACATGAACAAGATCAACATGGTGTGTTGTGTTAAAAACGATTATGCTTCACCACTTGATGACGGTGTAAGGTCAATTCAACCATTAAAAACCTTAGTTACACTTTTCCATTAAAGTGGGTAAAAAGCACCATGCCATTTTTAATGCGCGGAAAACGCTTTACAGAGCGAGAGAATCACTTTTTGACAACAATGTGTTTCTGAGCATAAACATGGTGCTTTGTGTTCAAAAAGATGGTGCTTTACCACTTGATGATGCTATAAGGTCTATACAACCATTCACAAGCTTAGTTATACTTTTCCATTTAAAGTGGGAAAAAGGCTACCTTTCTTTTTTTATGTGCGGAAAATGCTTTTCAGAGTGAGAGAATACATTTTTGACCACAATGTGTTTCTGATCATAAACATGGTGTGTTGTGTTAAAAACGATGGTGCTTCACCACTTGATGATGGTATAAGGTCAATTCAACCATTAAAAACCTTAGTTACACTTTTCCATTAAAGTGGGTAAAAAGCACCATGCCATTTTTAATGCGCGGAAAATGCTTTACAGAGCGAGAGAATCACTTTTTGACAACAATGTGTTTCTGAGCATAAACATGGTGCATTGTGTTCAAAACGATGGTGCTTCACCACTTGATGACAGTATAAGGTCTATACAACCATTCACAAGCTTAGTTATACTTTTCCATTTAAAGTGGGAAAAAGCCTATCTTTCTTTTTTTATGTGCGGAAAATGCTTTTCAGAGTGAGAGAATACATTTTTGACCACAATGTGTTTCTGATCATAAACATGGTGTGTTGTGTTAAAAACGATGGTGCTTCACCACTTGATGATGGTATAAGGTCTATACAACCATTCACAAGCTTAGTTATACTTTTCCATTTAAAGTGGGAAAAAGCCTACCTTTCTTTTTTTATGTCCGGAAAATGCTTTTTAGAGCGAGAGAATCAATTTCTGACCACAATGTGTTTCTGATCATAAATTTGGTGTGCTGTGTAAAAAACGATTATGCTTCACCACTTGATGATGGTATAAGGTCAATTCAACCATTAAAAACCTTAGTTACACTTTTCCATTAAAGTGGGTAAAAAGCACCATGCCATTTTTAATGCACGGAAAATGCTTTACAGAGCGAGAGAATCACTTTTTGACAACAATGTGTTTCTGAGCATAAACATGGTGCGTTGTGTTCAAAACGATGTTGCTTCACCACTTGATGACAGTATAAGGTCTATACAACCATTCACAAGCTTAGTTATACTTTTCCATTTAAAGTGGGAAAAAGCCTACCTTTCTTTTTTTATGTGCGGAAAATGCTTTTCAGAGTGAGAGAATACATTTTTGACCACAATGTGTTTCTGATCATAAACATGGTGTGTTGTGTTAAAAACGATTATGCTTCACCACTTGATGATGGTATAAGGTCAATTCAACCATTAAAAACCTTAGTTACACTTTTCCATTAAAGTGGGTAAAAAGTACCATGCCATTTTTAATGCGCGAAAAATGCTTTATAGAGCGAGATAATCACGTTTTGACAACAATGTGTTTCTGAGCATAAACATGGTTTTTTGCGTTGTGTTCAAAACGATGGTGCTTCACCACTTGATGACAGTATAAGGTCTATACAACCATTCTCAAGCTTAGTTATACTTTTCCATTTAAAGTGGGAAAAAGCCTACGTTTCTTTTTTTATGTGCGGAAAATGCTTTTCAGAGTGAGAGAATACATTTTTGACCACAATGTGTTTCTGATCAGAAACGTGGTATGTTGTGTTAAAAACGATGGTGCTTCACCACTTGATGATGGTATAAGGTCTTTACAACCATTCACATATTTAGTTACAATTTTTCCATTTCAAAGTGGAAAAAATCAACATGCCATTTATTTATGTGCGGAAAATGCTTTTCAGAGTGAGAGAATACATTTTTGAACACAATGTATTTCTGATCATAAACAAGGTGTGTTGTGTTAAACACGATGGTGCTACACCACTTGATGATGGTATAAGGTCTATACAACCATTCACAACCTCCTGGCCCCAAGTCCCAGCCCCAGCAGCTGAGGTCTCCGGGTTCCAAGCCCTTGCCCCAGCAGCTGTGGTCTCCTTGCTCCAAGCCCCAGCCCCAGCAGCAGGGGTCTCCTGGCCACAAGACCCAGCCCCAGTTGCCTCCTGGTTCAATGCCCCAGTGGCGTCCTGGCCCTGAGACCCAGCCCCAGCAGCAGGGCTCTCCTGGTCCCAAGCCCCAGCCCCAGCAGCAGTTGCCTCCTGGTTCCAAGCCCCAGCAGCCTCCTGGCCCTGAGCCCCAGCCCCAGCAGCAGTTGCCTCCTTGTCCCAAGCCCTCAACACCCTTGTCAGTGCATCCACCGGCCTGTCGCTTTTCATGTGCCCATTGGGAGCCCAATGAGCCCCTGTTCCCTGCCTGGGAGGCAGGGATCACAGTCCCCACTGTCCAGGCTCTCCTAAGCTATTGCCAGCTTACGTGCTGTCCTGCTCCGTGCGTCCGCCCGCTCCCAACTCCAAGCACACAAGCGCCGACAATCGGTTCCTCAGCACTCCGCCGGGAAGAAGCCCCGGTCTTCTAGTCCGCTGTCTCCTCCGTCCCTGGCGCAGCCTACTGCCTGGGTGATTGACAGCATTCCGGCATTCACTGGTAGACGCCTCTTTGATGTGCGCCCCCTCCCAACTCCAGGCATACAAGCGCCGACAATCGGTACCGCAGCACTCCGCCGGGAAGAAGTCCCGGTCTTCTAGTCCGCTGTCTCCTCCCTCCCCGGCGCCGCCTCCTCCCCGGTTGATCGACAGCATTCCGGCGTACTCGGTTAGACGTCTCCTTGATGTGCGTCGTCGCTGGCCGACGACGCCAGTTTTTAGTGGACTGGAAGGACTATGGACCTGAGGAGCGGTCCGGGGTACTCCTATTCGCATCCTGGACGCCTCCCTAACCCGCTATTTTCACCGCCAGCACCCTCCCTTGTCGTGCGTCCGCCTGGAGGCGTCCGTTGACACTGTCACACCCTCTCCCGTTTCCGTCCAATTCCGCCATCTAGTGGAACACAGCCTCCATTACCCCTCATGCTCCCTCTGATTATTTACACCTACACTCAATAACCAATCACCCACCACTGTACTTAAGCACTGGCTTCAAACATAGCCAGTGTTAGTTAGTAAGTTAACCTCACACTCGGTTACTTCGTCCTCGCCTTTTAGACTCCGTTGTTCCTGTTCCCGTTACGGGTCCCGCTCCCGTTACGGTTATTTTCCCTCTAGTTCTCCACGGTTCAGTTCCGACTCCTGCTTCCATTCATCTGATTGCCTTCCCGTTATTGACTACCCGCCTGCCAACGAACCTCTGCCTTCCTGACTACAGACTGCAGCCTCGTGGCCACCAGCCCCGCTGCAACCGTGGCCTCCTGGCTCCAAGCAGCTGTGGTCTCTTGGCTCCAAGCCCCAGTTCCCGCAGCCGTGGTCTCCGGGCTCCAAGCCCCAGCCCCAGCAGCAGGGGTCTTCTGGGCCAAAACCCCAGCTGCAGTGGCCTCCTGGCCCCAAGCCCCAGCCCCAGCAGCTGTGGTCTACGGGTTCCAAGCCCCAGCCCCAGCAGCTGTAGTCTCCTGGCTCCAAGCCCCAGCCCCAGCAGCAGGGGTCTCCTGGGCCCAAGCCCCAGCTGCAGTGGCCTACTGGCTCCAAGCCCCAGCCCCAGCAGCAGGGGTCTCCTGGTCCCAAGCCCCAGCGGCCTCCTGGCCCTGAGCCCCAGCCCCAGCAGCAGTTGCCTCCTGGTCCCAAGCCCTCAACACCCTTGTCAGTGCGTCCACTTGCCTGTCGCCATTCATGTGCCCATTGGGACCCCAACCGCCCATGTTCCCTGCCCGGGAGGCAGAGATCACAGTCCCCACTGTCCAGGCTCTCCTACGCCATTGCCAGCGTACGTGCTGTCCTGCTCCAAGCGTCCGCCCGCTCCCAACTCCAGGCACACAAGCGCCGACAACCAGTTCCGCAGTAGTCCGCCGGGAAAAGCCCCCAGTCCTCTACTCCGCTGTCTCCTCCGTCCCCGGCGCCGCCTCCTCCCCTGCCGATTGACAGCATTCCGGCGTACATTGGTAGACGCCTCCTTGATGTGCGTCGTTGCGGTCGACGACGTGCATTCGCCCGCTCCCAAATCCAGGCATACAAGCGCCGACAATCGGTTCCTCAGCAATCCGCCGGGAAGAAGCCCCGGTCCTCTAGTCCGCTGTCTCCTCCGTCCCCGGTGCCGCCTACTCCCTGGATGATTGACACCATTCCGGCGTTCACTGGTAGACGCCTCTTGATGTGCGTCGTTGCTGGCCGACGACGCCAGTTTTTAGAGGACTTGGAGGGCTATGGACCTGAGGAGCGGTCCGCGGTACTCCTAGTCGCATCCTGGACGCCTCCCTAACCCGCTATTTTCACCGACAGCACCCTCCCTTGTCGTGCGTCCGCCTGGAGGCGTCCGTTGAGGGGGGGTACTGTCACACCCTCTCCCATTTCCGTCCAATTCCGCCATCTAGTGGCAGACAGCCTCCATTACCGCTCATGCTCCCTCTGATTATTTACACCTGCACTCAATAACCAATCACCCACCACAGTACTTAAGCACTGGCTTCCAACATAGCCAGTGTTAGTTAGTAAGTTAACCTCACACTCGGTAACTTCGTCCTCGCCTTTTAGACTCCGTTGTTCCTGTTCGCGTTACGGGTCCCGCTCCCGTTCTGGTGCTTTTCCCTCTAGTTCTCCCCGGTTCCGTTCCGACTCCTGGTTCAATTCATCTGATTGCCTTCCCGTTATTGACTACCCGCCTGCCAACGAACCTCTGCCTTCCTGACTACAGACTGCAGCCTCGTGGCCACCAGCCCCGCTGCAACCGTGGCCTCCTGGCTCCAAGCAGCTGTGGTCTCTTGGCTCCAAGCCCCAGTTCCCGCAGCCGTCGTCTCCGGGCTCCAAGCCCCAGCCCCAGCAGCAGGGGTCTTCTGGGCCAAAGCCCCAGCTGCAGTGGCCTCCTGGCCCCAAGCCCCAGCCCGAGCAGCTGTGGTCTCCGGGTTCCAAGCCCCAGCCCGAGCAGCTGTGGTCTCCTGGCTCCAAGCCCCAGTCCCAGCAGCAGGGGTCTCATGGGCCCAAGCCCCAGCTGCAGTGGCTTCCTGGCTCCAAGCCGCAGCCCCAGCAGCAGGGGTCTCCTGGTCCCAAGCCCCAGCGGCCTCCTGGCCCTGAGCCCCAGCCCCAGCAGCAGTTGCCTCCTGGTCCCAAGCCCTCAACACCCTTGTCAGTGCGTCCACTGGCCTGTCGCAATTCATGTGCCCATTGGGAGCCCAACCGCCCGTGTTCCCTGCCTGAGAGGCAGAGATCACAGTCCCCACTGTCCAGGCTCTCCTACGCCATTGCCAGCGTACGTGCTGTCCTGCTCCAAGCGTCCGCCCGCTCCCAAGTCCAGGCACACAAGCGCCGACAACCAGTTCGACGACGCCAGTTTTTAGTGGACTGGGAGGGCTATGGACCTGAGGAGCGGTCCGGGGTACTCCTAGTCACATCCTGGACGCCTGCCTAACCCGCTATTTTCACCGCCAGCACCCTCACTTGTCGTGCGTCCGCCTGGAGGCGTCCGTTGAGGGGGGGTACTGTCACACCCTCTCCCGTTTCCGTCCAATTCCGCCATCTAGTGGCACACAGCCTCCATTACCCCTCATGCTCCCTCTGATTATTTACACCTGCACTCAATAACCAATCACCCACCACAGTACTTAAGCACTGGCTTCCAACATAGCCAGTGTTAGTAAGTTAACCTCACACTCGGTAACTTCGTCCTCGCCTTTTTGACTCCGTTGTTCCTGTTCGCGTTACGGGTCCCGCTCCCGCTCCCGTTCTGGTAGACGCCTCTTTGATGTGCGTTGTCGCGGTCGACGACGTGCGTCCGCCCCCTCCCAACTCCAGGCATACAAGCGCCGACAATCGGTCCCGCAGCACTCCGCCGGGAAGAAGCCCCGGTCCTCTAGTCCGCTGTCTCCTCCCTCCCCGGCGCCGCCTCCTCCCCTGCCGATTGACAGCATTCCGGCGTACATTGGTAGACGCCTCCTTGATGTGCGTCGTTGCGGTCGACGACGTGCATTCGCCCGCTCCCAAATCCAGGCATACAAGCGCCGACAATCGGTTCCTCAGCAATCCGCCGGGAAGAAGCCCCGGTCCTCTAGTCCGCTGTCTCCTCCGTCCCCGGTGCCGCCTACTCCCTGGATGATTGACACCATTCCGGCGTTCACTGGTAGACGCCTCTTGATGTGCGTCGTTGCTGGCCGACGACGCCAGTTTTTAGAGGACTTGGAGGGCTATGGACCTGAGGAGCGGTCCGCGGTACTCCTAGTCGCATCCTGGACGCCTCCCTAACCCGCTATTTTCACCGACAGCACCCTCCCTTGTCGTGCGTCCGCCTGGAGGCGTCCGTTGAGGGGGGGTACTGTCACACCCTCTCCCATTTCCGTCCAATTCCGCCATCTAGTGGCAGACAGCCTCCATTACCGCTCATGCTCCCTCTGATTATTTACACCTGCACTCAATAACCAATCACCCACCACAGTACTTAAGCACTGGCTTCCAACATAGCCAGTGTTAGTTAGTAAGTTAACCTCACACTCGGTAACTTCGTCCTCGCCTTTTAGACTCCGTTGTTCCTGTTCGCGTTACGGGTCCCGCTCCCGTTCTGGTGCTTTTCCCTCTAGTTCTCCCCGGTTCCGTTCCGACTCCTGGTTCAATTCATCTGATTGCCTTCCCGTTATTGACTACCCGCCTGCCAACGAACCTCTGCCTTCCTGACTACAGACTGCAGCCTCGTGGCCACCAGCCCCGCTGCAACCGTGGCCTCCTGGCTCCAAGCAGCTGTGGTCTCTTGGCTCCAAGCCCCAGTTCCCGCAGCCGTCGTCTCCGGGCTCCAAGCCCCAGCCCCAGCAGCAGGGGTCTTCTGGGCCAAAGCCCCAGCTGCAGTGGCCTCCTGGCCCCAAGCCCCAGCCCGAGCAGCTGTGGTCTCCGGGTTCCAAGCCCCAGCCCGAGCAGCTGTGGTCTCCTGGCTCCAAGCCCCAGTCCCAGCAGCAGGGGTCTCATGGGCCCAAGCCCCAGCTGCAGTGGCTTCCTGGCTCCAAGCCGCAGCCCCAGCAGCAGGGGTCTCCTGGTCCCAAGCCCCAGCGGCCTCCTGGCCCTGAGCCCCAGCCCCAGCAGCAGTTGCCTCCTGGTCCCAAGCCCTCAACACCCTTGTCAGTGCGTCCACTGGCCTGTCGCAATTCATGTGCCCATTGGGAGCCCAACCGCCCGTGTTCCCTGCCTGAGAGGCAGAGATCACAGTCCCCACTGTCCAGGCTCTCCTACGCCATTGCCAGCGTACGTGCTGTCCTGCTCCAAGCGTCCGCCCGCTCCCAAGTCCAGGCACACAAGCGCCGACAACCAGTTCGACGACGCCAGTTTTTAGTGGACTGGGAGGGCTATGGACCTGAGGAGCGGTCCGGGGTACTCCTAGTCACATCCTGGACGCCTGCCTAACCCGCTATTTTCACCGCCAGCACCCTCACTTGTCGTGCGTCCGCCTGGAGGCGTCCGTTGAGGGGGGGTACTGTCACACCCTCTCCCGTTTCCGTCCAATTCCGCCATCTAGTGGCACACAGCCTCCATTACCCCTCATGCTCCCTCTGATTATTTACACCTGCACTCAATAACCAATCACCCACCACAGTACTTAAGCACTGGCTTCCAACATAGCCAGTGTTAGTAAGTTAACCTCACACTCGGTAACTTCGTCCTCGCCTTTTTGACTCCGTTGTTCCTGTTCCCGTTACGGGTCCCGCTCCCGCTCCCGTTCTGGTAGACGCCTCTTTGATGTGCGTTGTCGCGGTCGACGACGTGCGTCCGCCCCCTCCCAACTCCAGGCATACAAGCGCCGACAATCGGTCCCGCAGCACTCCGCCGGGAAGAAGCCCCGGTCCTCTAGTCCGCTGTCTCCTCCCTCCCCGGCGCCGCCTCCTCCCCTGCCGATTGACAGCATTCCGGCGTACATTGGTAGACGCCTCCTTGATGTGCGTCGTTGCGGTCGACGACGTGCATTCGCCCGCTCCCAAATCCAGGCATACAAGCGCCGACAATCGGTTCCTCAGCAATCCGCCGGGAAGAAGCCCCGGTCCTCTAGTCCGCTGTCTCCTCCGTCCCCGGTGCCGCCTACTCCCTGGATGATTGACACCATTCCGGCGTTCACTGGTAGACGCCTCTTGATGTGCGTCGTTGCTGGCCGACGACGCCAGTTTTTAGAGGACTTGGAGGGCTATGGACCTGAGGAGCGGTCCGCGGTACTCCTAGTCGCATCCTGGACGCCTCCCTAACCCGCTATTTTCACCGACAGCACCCTCCCTTGTCGTGCGTCCGCCTGGAGGCGTCCGTTGAGGGGGGGTACTGTCACACCCTCTCCCATTTCCGTCCAATTCCGCCATCTAGTGGCAGACAGCCTCCATTACCGCTCATGCTCCCTCTGATTATTTACACCTGCACTCAATAACCAATCACCCACCACAGTACTTAAGCACTGGCTTCCAACATAGCCAGTGTTAGTAAGTTAACCTCACACTCGGTAACTTCGTCCTCGCCTTTTTGACTCCGTTGTTCCTGTTCCCGTTACGGGTCCCGCTCCCGCTCCCGTTCTGGTAGACGCCTCTTTGATGTGCGTTGTCGCGGTCGACGACGTGCGTCCGCCCCCTCCCAACTCCAGGCATACAAGCGCCGACAATCGGTCCCGCAGCACTCCGCCGGGAAGAAGCCCCGGTCCTCTAGTCCGCTGTCTCCTCCCTCCCCTGCGCCGCCTCCTCCCCAGTTGATCGACAGCATTCCGCCGTACTCTGTTAGACGCCTCCTTGATGTGCGTCGTCGCTGGCCGACGACGCCAGTTTTTAGTGGACTTGGAGGGCTATGGACCTGAGGAGCGGTCCGGGGTACTCCTAGTCGCATCCTGGACGCCTCCCTAACCCGGGGGGTACTGTCACACCCTCTCCCGTTTCCGTCCAATTCCGCCATCTAGTGGCACACAGCCTCCATTACCCCTCATGCTCCCTCTGATTATTTACACCTGCACTCAATAACCAATCACCCCCCACAGTACTTAAGCACTGGCTTCCAACATAGCCAGTGTTAGTTAGTAAGTTAACCTCACACTCGGTAACTTCGTCCTCGCCTTTTAGACTCCGTTGTTCCTGTTCGCGTTACGGGTCCCGCTCCCGTTCCGGTGCTTTTCCCTCTAGTTCTCCCCGGTTCCGTTCCGACTCCTGGTTCAATTCATCTGATTGCCTTCCCGTTATTGACTACCCGCCTGCCAACGAACCTCTGCCTTTCTGACTACAGACTGCAGCCTCGTGGCCACCAGCCCCGCTGCAACCGTGGCCTCCTGGCTCCAAGCAGCTGTGGTCTCTTGGCTCCAAGCCCCAGTTCCCGCAGCCGTCGTCTCCGGGCTCCAAGCCCCAGCCCCAGCAGCTGGGGTCTTCTGGGCCAAAGCCCCAGCTGCAGTGGCCTCCTGGCCCCAAGCCCCAGCAGCTGTGGTCTCCTGGCTCCAAGCCCCAGTCCCAGCAGCAGGGGTCTCATGGGCCCAAGCCCCAGCTGCAGTGGCCTCCTGGCTCCAAGCCGCAGCCCCAGCAGCAGGGGTCTCCTGGTCCCAAGCCCCAGCGGCCTCCTGGCCCTGAGCCCCAGCCCCAGCAGCAGTTGCCTCCTGGTCCCAAGCCCTCAACACCCTTCTCAGTGCGTCCACTGGCCTGTCGCCATTCATGTGCCCATTGGGAGCCCAACCACCCCTGTTCCCTGCCTGGGAGGCAGAGATCACAGTCCCCACTGTCCAGGCTCTCCTACGCCATTGCCAGCGTACGTGCTGTCCTGCTCCAAGCGTCCGCCCGCTCCCAACTCCAGGCATACAAGCGCCGACAATCGGTTCCTCAGCAATCCGCCGGGAAGAAGCCCCGGTCCTCTAGTCCGCTGTCTCCTCCGTCCCCGGAGCCGCCTACTCCCTGGGTGATTGACACCATTCCGGCGTTCACTGGTAGACGCCTCTTTGATGTGCGTCTTCGCGGTCGACGACGTGCGTCCGCCCGCTCCCAATGACGTGCGTCCGCCCGCTCCCAACTCCAGGCATACAAGCGCCGACAATCGGTACCGCAGCACTCCGCCGGGAAGAAGCCCCGGTCCTCTAGTCCGCTGTCTCCTCCCTCCCCGGAGCCGCCTCCTCCCCGGTTGATCGACAGCATTCCGGCGTACTCGGTTTGGCGCCTTGTTGATGTGCGTCGTCGCTGGCCGACGACACCAGTTTTTAGTGGACTTGGAGGGCTATGGACCTGAGGAGCGGTCCGGCGTACTCCTAGTCGCATCCTGGACGCCTCGCTAACCCGCTATTTTCACCGCCAGCACCCTCCCTTGTCGTGCGTCCGCTTAGAGGCGTCCGTTGAGGGGGGTACTGTCACACCCTCTCCCGTTTCCGTCCAATTCCGCCATCTAGTGGCACACAGCCTCCAATACCCCTCATGCTCCCTCTGATTATTTACACCTGCACTCAATAACCAATCACCCACCACAGTACTTAAGCACTGGCTTCCAACATAGCCAGTGTTAGTTAGTAAGTTAACCTCACACTCGGTAACTTCGTCCTCGCCTTTTAGACTCCGTTGTTCCTGTTCCCGTTACGGATCCCGCTCCCGTTCCGGTTATTTTCCCTCTAGTTCTCCCAGGTTCAGTACCGACTCATGCTTCCATTCATCTGATTGCCTTCCCGTTATTGACTACCCACCTGCCAACGAACCTTTGCCTTCCTGACTACAGACTGCAGCCTCGTGGCCACCAGCCCCGCTGCAACCATGGCCTCCTGGCTCCAAGCAGCTGTGGTCTCTTGGCTCCAAGCCCTAGTTCCCGCAGCTGTGGTCTCTTGGCTCCAAGCCCTAGTTCCCGCAGCCGTGGTCTCCAGGCTCCAAGCCCCAGCCCCAGCAGCAGGGGTCTTCTGGGCCAAAGCCCCAGCTGCAGTGGCCTCCTGGTCCCAAGCCCCAGCCCCAGCAGCTGTGGTCTCCGGGTTCCAACCCCCAGCCCCAGCAGCAGTTGCCTCCTGGTTTTAAGCCCCAGCGGCCTCCTGGCCCCAACCCCAGCAGCTGTGGTCTCCTGGTTCCAAGCCCCAGCCCCAGCAGCTGTGGTCTCCTGTCTCCAAGCCCCAGCCCCAGCAGCAGTTGATTCCAGACAAAAAGCTAAAAAAAATAATATGTTGCAATAAAAGCATTTTACAATTTATATAAATTAGTTCATCCTTTCAAGTGAATGTACAGATGGATAGTATGAGAAAAAGGACAACCCAATTCTGTTTTCCCCCTGATGTAAATAGGTTGGCCTCATAGCACACGCTGGCATTCACTCAAATGGAACTTGTGCTCGTAAATTGCTATATAAGCTTGTCAATGGCTGTATAGACCTTATACCATCGTCAATAAGTGAAGCACCATCGTATTTAAAACAAAACACAACGTTTAAGCTCAGAAACACATTGTGGTCAAAAAGTGATTATCTTGCACTGAAAAGCATTTTTCCGCACGTAAATAGCACTATACAACCATTCATAAGCTTAGTTATACTTTTCCATTTAAAGTGGGAAAAAGCCTACCTTTCTTTTTTTATGTGATGACAATGCTTTTCAGCACGAGAGAATCACTTTTTGACTACAATGTGTTTCTGATCATACACAACATCAACATGAACAAGATCAACATGGTGTGTTGTGTTAAAAACGATTATGCTTCACCACTTGATGACGGTGTAAGGTCAATTCAACCATTAAAAACCTTAGTTACACTTTTCCATTAAAGTGGGTAAAAAGCACCATGCCATTTTTAATGCGCGGAAAATGCTTTACAGAGCGAGATAATCACTTTTTGACAACAATGTGTTTCTGAGCATAAACATGGTGCGTTGTGTTCAAAAAGATGGTGCTTCACCACTTGATGATGGTATAAGGTCTATACAACCATTCACAAGCTTAGTTATACTTTTCCATTTAAAGTGGGAAAAAGCCTATCTTTCTTTTTTTATGTGCGGAAAATGCTTTTCAGAGTGAGAGAATACATTTTTGACCACAATGTGTTTCTGATCATAAACATGGTGTGTTGTGTTAAAAACGATGGTGCTTCACCACTTGATGACAGTATAAGGTCTATACAACCATTCACAAGCTTAGTTATACTTTTCCATTTAAAGTGGGAAAAAGCCTACCTTTCTTTTTTTATGTGCGGAAAATGCTTTTCAGAGTGAGAGAATACATTTTTGACCACAATGTGTTTCTGATCATAAACATGGTGTGTTGTGTTAAAAACGATGGTGCTTCACCACTTGATGATTGTATAAGGTCAATTCAACCATTAAAAACCTTAGTTACACTTTTCCATTAAAGTGGGTAAAAAGCACCATGCCATTTTTAATGCGCGGAAAATGCTTTACAGAGCGAGAGAATCACTTTTTGACAACAATGTGTTTCTGATCATAAACTTGGTGTGTTGTGTTAAAAACGATGGTGCTTCACCACTTGATGATGGTATAAGGTCTATACAACCATTCACAAGCTTAGTTATACTTTTCCATTTAAAGTGGGAAAAAGCCTACCTTTCTTTTTTTATGTGCGGAAAATGCTTTTCAGAGTGAGAGAATACATTTTTGACCACAATGTGTTTCTGATCAGAAACATGGTGTGTTGTGTTAAAAACGATTATGCTTCACCACTTGATGATGGTATAAGGTCAATTCAACCATTAAAAACCTTAGTTACACTTTTCCATTAAAGTGGGTAAAAAGCACCATGCCATTTTTAATGCGCGGAAAATGCTTTACAGAGCGAGATAATCACTTTTTGACAACAATGTGTTTCTGAGCATAAACATGGTGCGTTGTGTTCAAAAAGATGGTGCTTCACCACTTGATGATGGTATAAGGTCTATACAACCATTCACAAGCTTAGTTATACTTTTCCATTTAAAGTGGGAAAAAGCCTATCTTTCTTTTTTTATGTGCGGAAAATGCTTTTCAGAGTGAAAGAATACATTTTTGACCACAATGTGTTTCTGATCATAAACATGGTGTGTTGCGTTAAAAACGATTATGCTTCACCACTTGATGATGGTATTAGGTCAATTCAACCATTACAAACCTTAGTTACACTTTTCCATTAAAGTGGGTAAAAAGCACCATGCCATTTTTAATGAGCGGAAAATGCTTTACAGAGCTAGAGAATACATTTTTGACCACAATGTGTTTCTGATCAGAAACATGGTGTGTTGTGTTAAAAACGATGGTGCTTCACCACTTGATGATGGTATAAGGTCTATACAACCATTCACAAGCTTAGTTATACTTTTCCATTTAAAGTGGGAAAAAGCACCATGCCATTTTTAATGCCCGGAAAATGCTTTACAGAGCGAGATAATCACTTTTTGACAACAATGTGTTTCTGAGCATAAACATGGTGCGTTGTGTTCAAAAAGATGGTGCTTCACCACTTGATGATGGTATAAGGTCTATACAACCATTCAACAAGCTTAGTTATACTTTTCCATTTAAAGTGGGAAAAAGCCTATCTTTCTTTTTTTATGTGCGGAAAATGCTTTTCAGAGTGAAAGAATACATTTTTGACCACAATGTGTTTCTGATCATAAACATGGTGTGTTGTGTTAAAAACGATGGTGCTTCACCACTTGATGATGGTATAAGGTCTATACAAACCATTCACAAGCTTAGTTATACTTTTCCATTTAAAGTGGGAAAAAGCCTACCTTTCTTTTTTTATGTGCGGAAAATGCTTTTCAGAGTGAGAGAATACATTTTTGACCACAATGTGTTTCTGATCAGAAACATGGTGTGTTGCGTTAAAAACGATTATGCTTCACCACTTGATGATGGTATAAGGTCAATTCAACCATTAAATACCTTAGTTACACTTTTCCATTAAAGTGGGTAAAAAGCACCATGCCATTTTTAATGCGCGGAAAATGCTTTACAGAGCGAGATAATCACTTTTTGACAACAATGTGTTTCTGATCAGAAACATGGTGTGTTGTGTTAAAAACGATTATGCTTCACCACTTGATGATGGTATTAGGTCAATTCAACCATTACAAACCTTAGTTACACTTTTCCATTAAAGTGGGTAAAAAGCACCATGCCATTTTTAATGCGCGGAAAATGCTTTACAGAGCTAGAGAATACATTTTTGACCACAATGTTTTTCTGATCAGAAACATGGTGTGTTGCGTTAAAAACGATTATGCTTCACCACTTGATGATGGTATTAGGTCAATTCAACCATTACAAACCTTAGTTACACTTTTCCATTAAAGTGGGTAAAAAGCACCATGCCATTTTTAATGAGCGGAAAATGCTTTACAGAGCTAGAGAATACATTTTTGACCACAATGTGTTTCTGATCAGAAACATGGTGTGTTGTGTTAAAAACGATGGTGCTTCACCACTTGATGATGGTATAAGGTCTATACAACCATTCACAAGCTTAGTTATACTTTTCCATTTAAAGTGGGAAAAAGCCTACCTTTCTTTTTTTATGTGCGGAAAATGCTTTTCAGAGCGAGAGAATCACTTTTTGAACACAATGTGTTTCTGATCATAAACTTGGTGTGTTGTGTTAAAAACGATGGTGCTTCACCACTTGATGATGGTATAAGGTCTATACAACCATTCACAAGCTTAGTTATACTTTTCCATTTAAAGTGGGAAAAAGCCTACCTTTCTTTTTTTATGTGCTGAAAATGCTTTTCTGCACGAGAGAATCACTTTTTGACAACATTGTGTTTCTAATCATAAACTTGGTGTGTTGTTTTAAAAACGATGGTGCTTTACCACTTGATGATGGTATAAGGTCTACACAACCATTCACAAACTTAGTTATACTTTTCCATTTAAAGTGGGGAAAAGCCTACCTTTCTTTTTTTATGTGCGGAAAATGCTTTTCAGAGTGAGAGAATACATTTTTGACCACAATGTGTTTCTGATCAGAAACATGGTGTGTTGTGTTAAAAACGATTATGCTTCACCACTTGATGATGGTATAAGGTCAATTCAACCATTAAAAACCTTAGTTACACTTTTCCATTAAAGTGGGTAAAAAGCACCATGCCATTTTTAATGCGCGGAAAATGCTTTACAGAGCGAGATAATCACTTTTTGACAACAATGTGTTTCTGAGCATAAACATGGTGCGTTGTGTTCAAAAAGATGGTGCTTCACCACTTGATGATGGTATAAGGTCTATACAACCATTCACAAGCTTAGTTATACTTTTCCATTTAAAGTGGGAAAAAGCCTATCTTTCTTTTTTTATGTGCGGAAAATGCTTTTCAGAGTGAAAGAATACATTTTTGACCACAATGTGTTTCTGATCATAAACATGGTGTGTTGTGTTAAAAACGATGGTGCTTCACCACTTGATGATGGTATAAGGTCTATACAAACCATTCACAAGCTTAGTTATACTTTTCCATTTAAAGTGGGAAAAAGCCTACCTTTCTTTTTTTATGTGCGGAAAATGCTTTTCAGAGTGAGAGAATACATTTTTGACCACAATGTGTTTCTGATCAGAAACATGGTGTGTTGCGTTAAAAACGATTATGCTTCACCACTTGATGATGGTATAAGGTCAATTCAACCATTAAAAACCTTAGTTACACTTTTCCATTAAAGTGGGTAAAAAGCACCATGCCATTTTTAATGCGCGGAAAATGCTTTACAGAGCGAGATAATTACTTTTTGACAACAATGTGTTTCTGATCAGAAACATGGTGTGTTGTGTTAAAAACGATTATGCTTCACCACTTGATGATGGTATAAGGTCAATTCAACCATTACAAACCTTAGTTACACTTTTCCATTAAAGTGGGTAAAAAGCACCATGCCATTTTTAATGAGCGGAAAATGCTTTACAGAGCTAGAGAATACATTTTTGACCACAATGTGTTTCTGATCAGAAACATGGTGTGTTGTGTTAAAAACGATGGTGCTTCACCACTTGATGATGGTATAAGGTCTATACAACCATTCACAAGCTTAGTTATACTTTTCCATTTAAAGTGGGAAAAAGCCTACCTTTCTTTTTTTATGTGCGGAAAATGCTTTTCAGAGCGAGAGAATCACTTTTTGAACACAATGTGTTTCTGATCATAAACTTGGTGTGTTGTGTTAAAAACGATGGTGCTTCACCACTTGATGATGGTATAAGGTCTATACAACCATTCACAAGCTTAGTTATACTTTTCCATTTAAAGTGGGAAAAAGCCTACCTTTCTTTTTTTATGTGCTGAAAATGCTTTTCTGGACGAGAGAATCACTTTTTGACAACATTGTGTTTCTAATCATAAACTTGGTGTGTTGTTTTAAAAACGATGGTGCTTTACCACTTGATGATGGTATAAGGTCTACACAACCATTCACAAACTTAGTTATACTTTTCCATTTAAAGTGGGGAAAAGCCTACCTTTCTTTTTTTATGTGCGGAAAATGCTTTTCAGAGTGAGAGAATACATTTTTGACCACAATGTGTTTCTGATCATAAACATGGTGTGTTGTGTTAAAAACGATGGTGCTTCACCACTTGATGATGGTATAAGGTCTATACAACCATTCACAAGCTTAGTTATACTTTTCAATTTAAAGTGGGAAAAAGCCTACCTTTCTTTTTTTATGTGCGGAAAATGCTTTTCAGCACAAGAGAATCACTTTTTGACAACAATGGTGTGTTGTGTTCAAAACGATGGTGCTTCACCACTTGATGATGGTATAAGGTCTATACAACCATCCACAACCTCCTGGCCCCAAGCCCCAGCCCCAGCAGCTGAGGTCTCCGGGTTCCTAGCCCCAGCCCCAGCAGCTGTGGTCTCCTTGCTCCAAGCCCCAGCCCCAGCAGCAGGGGTCTCCTGGCCACAAGACCCAGCCCCCAGTTCCCTCCTGGTTCCATGCCCCAGCGGCGTCCTGGCCCTGAGCCCCAGCCCCAGCAGCAGGGGTCTCCTGGTCCCAAGCCCCAGCGGCCTCCTGGCCCCAAGCCCCAGCAGCAGTTGCCTCCTGGTTCCAAGCCCCAGCGGCCTCCTGGCCATAAGCCCCAGCAGAAGTTGCCTCCTGGTCCCAAGCCCCAGTGCCTCCTGGCCCTGAGCCCCAGCCCCAGCAGCAGTTGCCTCCTTGTCCCAAGCCCTCAACACCCTTGTCAGTGCGTTGTTACGGCTGCCGTCGGCACCCTCATGTGTTCTGAGATGCAAGCCGAGGATTCGTGGGAGGCGGCATGCAACACTGTCTGGCCAATGGAAGAAGGCTGCCTCCAGTTTAAAAGGCCTAATTGATTGCAGCTGAAGGCAGCTGCCAGACCAGATCCATTTTGTACCTGATTTTTGTGAGAGTAAGGAAGTGGGCCAAGGCTAGAGAAAAATCTCTCTGAAATTAAGAAGTCGTGTATAGTTTCATTAGGTTCAGGGGTGCTGTGAGTATTGTATTTTTGTTTACCAACTACCTTAGTGAGAGAGGACTTTTGTTTAACCTTTTTGTTTCTTATGAAGTTAGCTACCGTTCCTTTTCAGGATCTTTTTGTTATGATCTGTTTTTGATTTCCACAGCACCCATCGGCCTTATCTTCCGTTGTAAACTCCTTTGTTAACTTTGTCTTTTAAAAATAAATATCCTTTCAAATACCAATTACACCTGGTTTTATGTTTATGTCCTGATACCCCTAGCTACAGGACGTAACAGCGTCCACTGGCCTGTCGCTTTTCATGTGCCCATTGGGAGCCCAACTGAGCCCTTGTTCCCTGCCTGGGAAGGCAGAGATCACAGTCCCCACTGTCCAGGCTCTCCTAAGCCATTGCCAGCGTACGTGCTGTCCTGCTCCGTGCGTCCGCCCGCTCCCAACTCCAGGAACACAAGCGCCGTCAATCGGTTCCTCAGCACTCCGCCGGGAAGAAGCCCCGGTCTTCTAGTCCGCCGTCTCCTCCGTACCTGGCGCAGCTTACTGCCTGGGTGATTGACAGCATTCCGGCGTTCACTGGTAGACGCCTCTTTGATGTGCGTCGTCGCGGTAGACCACGTGCGTCCGCCCCCTCCCAACTCCAGGCATACAAGCGCCGACAATCGGTACCGCAGCACTCCGCCGGGAAGAAGTCCCGGTCCTCTAGTCCGCTGTCTGCTCCCTCCCCGGCGCCGCCTCCTCCCCGGTTGATCGACAGCATTCCGGCGTACTCGGTTAGACGCCTCCTTGATGTGCGTCGTCGCTGGCCGATGACGCCAGTTTTTAGTGGACTGGGAGGGCTATGGACCTGAGGAGCGGTCCGGGGTACTCCTAGTCGCATGCTGGACGCCTCCCTAACCCGCTATATTCACCGCCAGCACCCTCCCTTGTCGTGCGTCCGCCTGGAGGCGTCCGTTGACACTGTCACACCCTCTCCCGTTTCCGTCCAATTCCTCCATCTAGTGGCACACAGCCTCCATTACCCCTCATGCTCCCTCTGATTATTTACACCTGCACTCAATAACCAATCACCCACCACAGTACTTAAGAACTAACTTCCAACACAGCCAGTGTTAGTTAGTAAGTTAACGTCACACTCGGTAACTTCGTCCTCGCCTTTTAGACTCCGTTGTTCCTGTTCGCGTTACGGGTCCCGCTCCCGTTCCGGTGCTTTTCCCTCTAGTTCTCCCCGGTTCCGTTCCGACTCCTGCTTCAATTCATCTGATTGCCTTCCCGTTATTGACTACCCGCCTGCCAACGAACCTCTGCCTTCCTGACTACAGACTGCAGCCTCGTGGCCACCAGCACCGCTGCAACCGTGGCCCCCTGGCTCCAAGCAGCTGTGGTCTCCTGGCTCCAAGTCCCAGTTCCCTCAGCCTTGGTCTCCGGGCTCCAAGCCCCAGCCCCAGCAGCAGGGGTCTTCTGGGCCAAAGCCCCAGCTGCAGTGGCCTCCTGGCCCCAAGCCCCAGCCCCAGCAGCTGTGGTCTCCGGGTTCAAAGCCCCAGCCCCAGCAGCTGTGGTCTCCTGGCTCACAGCCCCAGCCCCAGCAGCAGGGGTCTCCTGGGCCCAAGCCCCAGCTGCAGTGGCCTCCTGGCTCCAAGCACCAGCCCCAGCAGCAGGGGTCTCCTGGTCCCAAGCCCCAAAGGCCTCCTTGCCCTGAACCCCAGCCCCAGCATCAGTTGCCTCCTGGTCCCAAGCCCTCAACACCCTTGTCAGTGCGTCCACTGGCCTGTCGCCATTCATGTACCCATTGAGAGCCCCTGTTCCCTGCCTGGGAGGCAGAGATCACAGTCCCCACTGTCCAGGCTCTCCTATGCCGTTGCCAGCGTACGTGCTGTCCTGCTCCAAGCGTCCGCCCGCTCCCAACTCCAGGCACACAAGCGCCGACAACCAGCTCGGTAACTTCCCGTACTCCGCCGGTCCTCTAGTCCGCTGTTTCCTCCGTCCCCGGCGCCGCCTACTCCCTGGGTGATTGACACCATTCAGGCGTTCACTGGTAGACGCCTCTTGATGTGCGTCTTCGCGGTCGACGACGTGCGTCTGCCCGCTCCCAACGAAGTGCGTCCGCCCGCTCCCAACTCCAGGCATACAAGCGCCGACAATCGGTACCGCAGCACTCCGCCGGGAAGAAGCCCCGGTCCTCTAGTCCGCTGTCTCCTCCGTCGCTGGCGCCGCCTACTGCCTGGGTGATTGACAGCATTCCGGCGTTCACTGGTAGACGCCTCTTTGATGTGCGTCGTCGTGGTCGACGACGTGCGTCCGCCCCCTCCCAACTCCAGGCTTACAAGCGCCGACAATCTGTACCGCAGCACTCCGCCGGGAAGAAGCCCTGGTCCTCTAGTCCGCTGTCTCCTCCCTCCCCGGCGCCGCCTCCTCCCCGGTTGATCAACAGCATTCCGGCGTACTCGGTTAGACGCCTCCTTGATGTGCGTCGTCGCTGCCCGACGACGCCAGTTTTTAGTGGACTGGGAGGGCTATGGACCTGAGGAGCGGTACGGGGTACTCCTAGTCGCATCCTGGACGCCTCCCTAACCCGCTATTTTCACCGCCAGCACACTCCCTTGTCGTGCGTCCGCCTGGAGGCGTCCGTTGAGGGGGGGTACTGTCACACCCTCACCCGTTTCCGTCCAATTCCGCCATCTAGTGGCACATAGCCTCCATTACCCCTCATGCTCCCTCTGATTATTTACACCTGCACCCAATAACCAATCACCCACCACAGTACTTAAGCACTAACTTCCAACATAGCCAGTGTTAGTTAGTAAGTTAACCTCACACTCGGTAACTTCGTCCTCGACTTTTAGACTCCGTTGTTCCTGGGCTCTGGTCCGGGTCCCGCTCCCGTTCCGGTTCTTTTCCCTCTAGTTCTCCCCGGTTCCGTTCCGACTCCTGCTTCAATTCATCTGATTGCCTTCCCGTTATTGACTACCCGCCTGCCATCGAACCTCTGCCTTCCTGACTACAGACTGCAGCCTTGTGGCCACCAGCCCAGCTGCAACCGTGGCCTCCTGGCTCCAAACAGCTGTGGTCTCTTGGCTCCAAGCCCCAGTTCCCGCAGCCGTGGTCTCCGGGCTCCAAGCCCCAGCCCCAGCAGCAGGGGTCTTCTGGGCCAAAGCCCCAGCTGCAGTGGCCTCCTGGTCCCAAGCCCCAGCCCCAGCAGCTGTGGTCTCCGGGTTCCTACCCCCAGCCCCACTAGCAGTTGCCTCCTGGTTTTAAGCCCCAGCGGCCTCCTGGCCCCAAGCCCCAGCAGCAACTGCCTCCTGGTTTTAAGCCCCAGCGGCCTCCTGGCCCCAAGCCCCAGCAGCTGTGGTCTCCGGGATCCAAGCCCCAGCCCCAGCAGCTGTGGTCTCCTGTCTCCAAGCCCCAGCCCCAGCAGCAGTTGATTCCAGACAAAAAGCTAAAAAAAAAAAAAACAGTTGCAATAAAAGCATTTTACAATTTATATAAATTAGTTCATCCTTTCAAGTGAATGTACAGATGGATAGTATGAGAAAAAGGACAACCCAATACTGTTTTCCCCAGTACGTAAATAGGTTGGCCTCAAAGCCCACGCTGGCATTCGCTCAAATGGAACTTGTGCTCGTAAATTGCTATATAAGCTTGTCAATGGCTGTATAGAGCTTATACCATCGTCAATAAGTGAAGCACCATCGTATTTAAAACAAAACACAACGTTTAAAGCTCAGAAACACATTGTGGTCAAAAAGTGATTATCTTGCACTGAAAAGCATTTTTCCGCACGTAAATAGCACATGCTATGGAGGCCAATATATTTTGCTCAAATCTTATTTCAAAATGGAACTTGTGCTCGTATATTGTGCGGGGACCTGTCTCCTACCTTATCTAAAGTTTTAGGCAATGGGGAATGTTACATTCAAAAGTTATAATCACTTTTACACACATAAGCGTTTCCCAGCTGTTTGCAATCAACAGTTGTTGTTTTTTCACTTTTGATGGAAACATGTTATTAAGCTTGTCAATGTTTTGTATAGACCTTTTACCAATACATCAACTGTAATACATCAACGTGTTAACCGCGTCCTGGCACCAACTCCCGCCTCACCGTCCCGTCTCTCTTCTCCTCCCCTCCCCGTCACCACACAGCCGTTTATCCCGTCCTCCAAACGTTACGAGGGCAATCTGGGCACCTTTCGGGACTTCCTTCTCCAGTGCAACCTGGCGTTCCGACTCCAGCCCCAGACCTACCCCACCGACAGCTCACGTATCGCTTACCTCGTCGGTGCTTTAAGAGGTAGGGCTATTTCTTGGGCTACCTCGGTAATGGAGGGAGGTTCCGATTTCTGTTCCTCTTACACCGAGTTTACCGCGGAGATTTGGAGGGTGTTCGACCACCCCGTCCGTGGCAAAGAGGTCTCCATGCGTCTCTTCTCCATTCGCCAGGGATCTCGAAGCGTCGCGGACTTTGCAGTCGATTTCCGTTCCCTCGCTGCGGAGAGCGGGTTGAATGAGGTGGCCTGATGGGGGCGTTCTTCAAAGCGATTGGTGATTCCATCAAGGATGAGCTGGACGTTCGGGTGGTCTCACCAAGTCTGGATCATCTCATCTCCCTCGCTATTCTTCTTGACAATCGGCTCTGCAAACGGCGTCGCGAGCGCGCACACCGCTCGTCCTCGGCGTCTCACACCCCCTTTCCTGCGGTTCCACAACCATCCCTACCTATGCCCATTCTTCCCCGTCGCGAGCCAGCGCCCCTACCTGACCCGGAGGCCATGCAGCTTGGACGCGCCCGTCTCACCCATGAAGAGAGGGAGCGCAGAATCCGGTCCAGGTGCTATTGTGGTCAGTCCGGTCACTTCCTGTCCGCCCGTCCCGCACGCCTGGGAAACGGACCAACTCGCCAGTGACTCGAGGGATTCTGGCGAGTCGAGCTCTCAACCCCTCGGTTTCCCGTCCTCTTCTCGATGCTGCCCTCTTGTGGCAGGACCAGTCCCTTCCACTTTCTGCTCTTCTGGACTCAGGAGCGGATGAGTCCTTCATAGACCGGGGGTTAGTTCACCACTCAACTCTCGGCAGGCCAGATGGGCCTTATTCTTTAGCCGCTTCAATTTTACCCTTACCTACCGCCCCGGCTTCCGGAACGTCAAGCCTGACGCCCTGTCCCGCCTTCACTCTCCGGAAGACCCCAGCCCGGATCCTGAGCCTCACCCTCTTTTCATTGCATTCTGCACCGCTCTGTGGGCCTCGGTCAGCCTCTCCTCGGGGTAGCACCCTCAGTCCAATGGTCAGTCGGAGCGCGCCAATCAGGAGATGGAGGCCACGCTCCGCTGCGTCACCAACCCCTCCTCCTGGAGTACTCAACTCCCATGGGTTGAGTACGCTCACAACTCCCTTGTGAACGCTTCCACAGGCCTGTCCCCTTTCATGTGCTCGCTAGGGTATCAGCCTCCCATTTTCCCGTCCCTTTAGACAGAAATCTCGGTCCTCTCCGTCCAGGCACACCTCCATCGTTGCCAGCGCACTTAGAAGCGCGCACGCACAGCCCTCCTCCAGGCATCTACTCGCTCGTGCGTTCGCCCGCTCCCAACTCCAGGCATACAAGCGCCGACAGTCGGTTCCTCAGCAATCCACCGGGAAGATCCGCCGGCAATCCTCGTCGCGGCACTCACTTGGGAGGTTGAGTCCGCAGTGATCTAGGCCCAGGGAAATCAGCCAGACCCAGGTACCGATCCCCCAAATCGCTTGTTTGTCCCCGATACGGAACGCAAAAGGGTCCTCACCTGGGCACACTCCTCCAACCTCACCTGTCACCCAGGCGTTGCTTATAACTTGGACTTCCTCCGACGGCGGTTTTGGTGGCCTACCGTGGACGCTGACGTCCGTTCCTTTGTCTCTGCGTGCTCGACCTGCACCCGCAACAAGACCTCCACCCGGCCCCGTTCCGGTCTTCTCCACTCCCAGCCGATTCCCAGCCACCCATGGTCCCATATTGCCCTGGACTTTGTCGCCGGCCTTCCTCCTTCCGAAGGGAATACAAAGGTCCTCACGGTCGTCGATCGTTTTACTAAATCCGCCCACTTCATTGCTCTCCCCAAACTTCCATCTGCCAGAGATACTGCGGACCTCCTCGTCACACATGTATTCCGCCTACATGGCATCCCGCTGGACGTGGTTTCCGATCGAGGTCCCCAGTTTACCTCCCAGGTTTGGCGGGCATTCTGCACCGCTCTGGGGGCCTCGGTCAGCCTCTCCTCGGGGTACCACCCTCAGTCCAATGGTCAGTCGGAGCGCGCCAATCAGGAGATGGAGGCCACGCTCCGCTGCGTCACCAACGCAGACCCCTCCTCCTGGAGTACTCAACTTCCATGGGTTGAGTACGCCCACAACTCCCTTGTGAACGCTTCCACAGGCCTGACCCCTTTCATGTGCTCGCTAGGGTATCAGCCTCCCATTTTCCCGTCCCATGAGACAGAAATATCGGTCCCCTCCGTCCAGGCACACCTCCATCGTTGCCAGCGCACTTGGAAGCGCGCATGCACAGCCCTCCTCCAGGCATCTACTCGCTCCCAGCGGCAACCAAATAAACACCGTCTCCCAGCTCCACAGTATACGCCCGGACAAAGAGTTTGGCTGCGGTCCAAGGACCTTCCTCTAACGGCGGTGTCTCAGAAACTCTCTCCCCGTTTCATCGGTCCCTTTGTCATTGAGTCCATTGTCAACCCCTGTGCCGTCCGTCTCAAACTCCCCTCGTCTCTCCGTGTTCATCCCACCTTCCATGTCTCCCAGCTCAAGCCCGTTTCCTCCAGCCCGCTGTCGCCTCCCACCCCAGCTCGACCACCCCCCCGGATGATCAATGACCATCCCGCCTGGACAGTTCGTCGCCTCCTGGACATGCGTCGTCGCAGCCGGGGATTTCAGTACCTGGTCGACTGGGAGGGGTATGGCACAGAGGAGCGCTCCTGGGTTCCTCGAAGCCACATCCTTGAATCCTCCCTCGTCAATGGCTTCCACCGTCAGCACCCTTCCCATCCTGTGTGTCCGTAGAGGGGGGGGTACTGTCACGTCACCCTCTGCCACCACCTAGTGGCGCCGGCTGCCACTCCCCCTCTGTGCCTCTGTTTACCTCCCAGTCATCAATTAACCATGTGCACCCCGCTCTACCTCCTGCCTGCAATCAAGCAATCTACGCACCCTATTTATCCACCACTCTTCCTAGCAGCCGGCGCCAGTTCGTTTGCTATTCTCACTGAGTCAGTACTTTGTCCCAGCGTTCTATTAGAGTTAATCTACTTACCTGTTCCTGCCTGTCCTTAACCCGTCTATCCCTGTGCTCAGTTCCTCCCCGGATCCTTCCCTGTCTCCTGATCGCCTGACTGCCCTCCCGTGAATGACCCATCGCCTGCCTGACTACCCACCTGCCTACGCTCTCTGTCTGCTGCCGCCCGCCTGTTTAACGACCCCCGCCTGCCTGACTACCCGCCTGCCTAGCCCTTGCCTGTTTTCCCGAATAAATCCCTTTAACCCTTCTCTCGTCGTGTGTGTGTCTCGCATTTGGGTCCTAAAAAAACATGTTTACCGTTGTGTAATATTTACCTAGCTCCATTTTTGTAGATTTTGTAGTGTGTGATGGGTTTTTATATACTGTGTAAATAATAATGTAGATTGCAGATACTTTAAGATATATTATGTCTTAAATTATGTCTCTTATGTCTAACCCTAACCCTATAACCGTAACACATTTAAAATGGGAAAAAGGCAACATGTCATTTTTTCATGTGCGGAAAATGCTTTTTAGAGCGAGAGAATCAAATTCTGACCACATTGTGTTTCTGATCATAAAATTGGTGTGTTGTGTAAAAAACGATGGTGCTTCACCACTTGATGATGGTATAAGGTCTACACAACCATTCACAACCTTAGTTAAATTTTTCCATTTAAAGTGCGAAAAAAGCAAAATTTCTTCTTTGTGTGCGGAAACTGCTTTTCAGAGCTAGAAAATCACTATTTGACAACAATGTGTTTCTGAGCATAAACATGGTGCGTTGTGTTCAAAACGATGGTGCTTCACCACTTGATGATGACAGTATAAGGTCTATACAACCATTCACAAGCTTAGTTATACTTTTCCATTTAAAGTGGGAAAAAGCCTACCTTTCTTTTTTTATGTGCTGAAGATGCTTTTTAGCGCGAGAGAATTACTTTTTGACAACAATATGTTTCTGAGCATAAACATGGCGTGTGGTTTTAAAATTGATGGTGCTTCACCATTTGATGATGGTATAAGGTCATTCACAACCTTAGTTACACTTTTCCATTTAAAGTGGGAAAAAGCCTACCTTTCTTTTTTTAATGTGCGGAAAATGCTTTTCAGAGTGAGAGAATACATTTTATACCACAATGTGTTTCTGATCATAAACATGGTGTGTTGTGTTAAAAACGATTATGCTTCACCACGTGATGATGGTATAAGGTCAATTCAACCATTAAAAACCTTAGTTACACGTTTCCATTAAAGTGGGTAAAAAGCACCATGCCATTTTTTATGTGCGGAAAATGCTTTTCAGAGTGAGAGAATACATTTTTGACCACATTGTGTTTCTGGTCATAAACATGGTGTGTTGTGTTAAAAACGATGGTGCTTCACCACTTGATGATGGTATAAGGTCTATACAACCATTCACAAGCTTAGTTATACTTTTCCATTTAAAGTGGGAAAAAAGCCTACCTTTCTTTTTTTATGTGCGGAAAATGCTTTTCAGAGTGAGAGAATACATTTTCGACCACAATGTGTTTCCGATCATAAACATGGTGTGTTGTGTTAAAAACGATTATGGTTCACCACTTGATGATGGTATAAGGTCAATTCAACCATGAAAAACCTTTACACTTTTCCATTTAATGTGGGTAAAAAGCAACATGCCATTTTTAATGCGCGGAAAATGCTTTTCAGAGTGAGAAAATACATTTTTGACGACAATGTGTTTCTGATCATAAACATGTTGTGTTGTGTTAGAAACGATGGTGCTTCACCACTTGATGATGGTATTAAGGTCTATACAATCATTCACAAGCTTAGTTATACTTTTCCGTTTAAAGTGGGAAAATGCCTACCTTTCTTTTTTTATGTGCGGAAAATGCTTTTCAGAGTGAGAGAATACATTTTTGACCACAATGTGTTTCTGATCATAAACATGGTGCGTTGTGTTAAAAACGATGGTGCTTCACCACTTGATGATAGTATTAGGTCTTATACAACCATTCACAAGCTTAGTTACACTTTTCCATTTAAAGTGGGAAAAAGCCTACCTTTCTTTTTTAATGCGCGGAAAATGCTTTTCAGAGTGAGAGAATACATTTTTGACGACAATGTGTTTCTGATCATAAACATGTTGTGTTGTGTTAGAAACGATGGTGCTTCACCACTTGATGATGGTATAAGGTCTATACAATCATTCACAAGCTTAGTTATACTTTTCCGTTTAAAGTGGGAAAAAGCCTACCTTTCTTTTTTTATGTGCGGAAAATGCTTTTCAGAGTGAGAGAATACATTTTTGACCACAATGTGTTTCTGATCATAAACATGGTGCGTTGTGTTAAAAACGATGGTGCTTCACCACTTGATGATAGTATTAGGTCTATACAACCATTCACAAGCTTAGTTACACTTTTCCATTTAAAGTGGGAAAAAGCCTACCTTTCTTTTTTTATGTGCGGAAAATGCTTTTCAGAGTGAGAGAATACATTTTTGACCACAATGTATTTCTAGAAGATCATAAACATGTTGTGTTGTGTTAGAAACGATGGTGCTTCACCACTTGATGATGGTATAAGGTCTATACAATCATTCACAAGCTTAGTTATACTTTTCCATTTAAAGTGGGAAAAAGACTACCCTTCTTTTTTTATGTGCGGAAAATGCTTTTCAGAGTGAGAGAATACATTTTTGACCACAATGTGTTTCTGATCATAAACATGGTGTGTTGTGTTAAAAACGATGGTGCTTCACCACTTGATGATGGTATAAGGTCTATACAACCATTCACAAGCTTAGTTATACTTTTCCATTTAAAGTGGGAAAAAGCCTACCTTTCTTTTTTTATGTGCGGAAAATGCTTTTCAGAGTGAGAGAATACATTTTTGACCACAATGTGTTTCTGATCATAAACATGGTGTGTTGTGTTAAAAACGATGGTGCTTCACCACTTGATGATGGTATAACGTCTATACAACCATTCACAAGCTTAGTTATACTTTTCCATTTAAAGTGGGAAAAAGCCTACCTTTCTTTTTTTATGTGCGGAAAATGCTTTTCAGAGTGAGAGAATACATTTTTGACCACAATGTGTTTCTGATCATAAACATGGTGTGTTGTGTTAAAAACGATGGTGCTTCACCACTTGATGATGGTATAAGGTCTATACAACCATTCACAAGCTTAGTTATACTTTTCCATTTAAAGTGGGAAAAAGCCTATCTTTCTTTTTTTATGTGCGGAAAATGCTTTTCAGAGTGAGAGAATACATTTTTGACCACAATGTGTTTCTGATCATAAACATGGTGTGTTGTGTTAAAAACGACGGTGCTTCACCACTTGATGACAGTATAAGGTCTATACAACCATTGACAAGCTTAGTTTTACTTTTCCATTTAAAGTGGGAAAAAGCCTACCTTTCTTTTTTTATGTGCGGAAAATGCTTTTCAGAGTGAGAGAATACATTTTTGACCACAATGTGTTTCTGATCATAAACATGGTGTGTTGTGTTAAAAACGATGGTGCTTCACCACTTGATGATGGTATAAGGTCTATACAACCATTCACAAGCTTAGTTATACTTTTCCATTTAAAGTGGGAAAAAGCCTACCTTTCTTTTTTTTATGTGCGGAAAATGCTTTTCAGAGCGAGAGAATCACTTTTTGAACACAATGTGTTTCTGATCATAAACTTGGTGTGTTGTGTTAAAAACGATGGTGCTTCACCAATTGATGATGGTATAAGGTCTATACAACCATTCACAAGCTTAGTTATACTTTTCCATTTAAAGTGGGAAAAAGCCTACCTTTCTTTTTTTATGTGCTGAAAATGCTTTTCAGCACGAGAGAATCACTTTTTGACAACATTGTGTTTCTAATCATAAACTTGGTGTGTTGTGTTAAAAACGATGGTGCTTTACCACTTGATGATGGTATAAGGTCTACACAACCATTCACAAACTTAGTTATACTTTTCCATTTAAAGTGGGAAAAAGCCTACCTTTCTTTTTTTATGTGCGGAAAATGCTTTTCAGAGTGAGAGAATACATTTTTGACCACAATGTGTTTCTGATCATAAACATGGTGTGTTGTGTTAAAAACGATGGTGCTTCACCACTTGATGGTGGTATAAGGTCTATACAACCATTCACAAGCTTAGTTATACTTTTCAATTTAAAGTGGGAAAAAGCCTTCCTTTCTTTTTTTATGTGCGGTAAATGCTTTTCAGCACAAGATAATCACTTTTTGACAACAATGGTGTGTTGTGTTCAAAACGATGGTGCTTCACCACTTGATGATGGTATAAGGTCTATACAACCATCCACAACCTCCTGGCCCCAAGCCACAGCCCCAGCAGCTGAGGTCTCCGGGTTCCAAGCCCCAGCCCCAGCAGCTGTGGTCTCCTTGCTCCAAGCCCCAGCCCCAGCAGCAGGGGTCTCCTGGCCACAAGACCCAGCCCCAGTTCCCTCCTGGTTCCATGCACCAGCGGCGTCCTGGCCCTGAGCCCCAGCCCCAGCAGCAGGGGTCTCCTGGTCCCAAGCCCCAGCGGCCTCCTGGCCCCAAGCCCCAGCCCCAGCAGCAGTTGCCTCCTGGTTCCAAGCCCCAGCGGCCTCCTGGCCATAAGCCCCAGCAGAAGTTGCCTCCTGGTCCCAAGCCCCAGTGCCTCCTGGCCCTGAGCCCCAGCCCCAGCAGCAGTTGCCTCCTTGTCCCAAGCCCTCAACACCCTTGTCAGTGCGTTGTTACGGCTGCCGTCGGCACCCTCATGTGTTCTGAGATGCAAGCCGAGGATTCGTGGGAGGCGGCATGCAACACTGTCTGGCCAATGGAAGAAGGCTGCCTCCAGTTTAAAAGGCCTAATTGATTGCAGCTGAAGGCAGCTGCCAGACCAGATCCATTTTGTACCTGATTTTTGTGAGAGTAAGGAAGTGGGCCAAGGCTAGAGAAAAATCTCTCTGAAATTAAGAAGTCGTGTATAGTTTCATTAGGTTCAGGGGTGCTGTGAGTATTGTATTTTTGTTTACCAACTACCTTAGTGAGAGAGGACTTTTGTTTAACCTTTTTGTTTCTTATGAAGTTAGCTACCGTTCCTTTTCAGGATCTTTTTGTTATGATCTGTTTTTGATTTCCACAGCACCCATCGGCCTTATCTTCCGTTGTAAACTCCTTTGTTAACTTTGTCTTTTTAAAATAAATATCCTTTCAAATACCAATTACACCTGGTTTTATGTTTATGTCCTGATACCCCTAGCTACAGGACGTAACATAAATGGGGGCTCATCCGGGATCTCTAAATTGATTCCTGGTGAAAGGATATTTATTGGTAAAAGTTAAGTGAAAACATTAATTGGTTATCTGGTGCAGCTGTCTTGGTGATTAGGTGTCATGGCTTCTGAGCGCTTTGACTTGGAGGCATTCCTAGCCAATCCAACTCTTGATCAAATTAACGCTTGTAGAAAAGATGAGTTAGTTATAGTAGCAAGTCACTTCCAGATTCCGGTAACTAAAACTATGTTGAAAAGAGATATTAAGCCGTTAGTTGTTGCTAACTTGGTGCAGATTGGGTTGATTGTGTTACCTGTGTCACAATAGTTAACGCTTCCTGTGGCTGTCTCAGCAGAGACAAAGGATGTGCCGATCCTTAAGCCACAAGCAGTCTCCAGCGAGGTAGGTGGAGGCTTAACCACACCCTTCACGCTGCCGCGATCATAGATCCATCCCCAGAAAGCAGTGCTCGTTCCAGAGAAGAGGCCCGTGTAAAGGTTCGCCTGGCCCGTCTCCAGATTGAGGCTCAAGAACGGGAACGTAAACAGCACATGCAACTTCAGCTTGAAATGAGGAAGCTGGAAGTAGAGGCTGATATGGCTGTAAAGCTTCGGAAGCTCGAGCTTGAAAGCTCTCAGGGGGCGGTAAGTGTAGCTGCTGCTTCTCAAGGTACATCATTCATCACATCCTCCACTCAAAAGTCTGCCAGTTCAATTTCCACGGCTTTTGATGTTAGCAAAAACATTGCTCTAGTGCCATTGTTCCGTGAATCGGAGGTTGAGTCTTACTTTAGCGTGTTTGAGCGCATTGCAATAGCGTTAAATTGGCCTCTGTTGCTCCGGTGTAAACTCCATGGCAAAGCCCAGGAAGCCATGGCAGCGCTCTCTTTAGAAGAGAGTTTAAATTATGAGTCTGTAAAGTCTGCTATTCTGCGCATCTATGAACTAGTCCCTGAGGCATATCGTCAGAAATTTAGGAGTCATAGAAAGGCACAGAATCAGACTTATACTGAGTTTGCCAGAGAGAAGGGTGTGTTATTTGATAAGTGGATTGCTGCCTGCTCTGCTGATAACTTCAATTCTCTGAAGGGATTACTTCTGGTTGAGGATTTTAAAAGGTGTCTGCCAGAACGCATTGTGGTTTACTTAAATGAGCAGAAAGTAACAACTTTAACAGCTGCAGCAACATTAGCTGATGAATATGTGTTGATTCACAAAACTACGTTTGCGCCTTTTCCTGACCAACCACGTCGAGTTCCTGTGTCGCCTCCCTGTGTCCACAAGGCGCCGGGTGCGAAAAATAATGGGACGTGTTATTACTGTCACCTGAGCGGTCATGTCATTTCTGCCTGTCCGGCTTTAGCAAAAAAAGAACAATCTTCAAGGTTTTCCCAGCCTAAGGGCATTGGCCTGATTAAAACAGATCACGGGATAGAAACGGAGATTGCCAAATGCGAGGAGTTGGATGCCTGCTTCAAACCATTTGTGTTTGACGCACGCGTTTCACTAACTGGCATGCCGGTAGATCAGCGCTCCGTCCGGGTGCTGAGGGACACCGCATGTTCCCAGTCAGTAATTTTGGCGTCAGCACTACCCTTTTCTGGGCACTCAGCTTGTGGATTCGGTTCAGTGCTCCGCGGCATTGAGATGGGCTACGTTCCTCGTCCAATGCACCGCGTTCACATTCAATCGGAGTTAGTAACCGGGTTCTTTCCTGTCGCTGTGTGTGCAGCTCTGCCAATTCAGGGTATCGTACTTTTACTGGGGAATGACATTGCCGGAGGTAAGGTCACTCCTACGTTAGAGGTGCTAGATTCACTTCTGTGCACTACGTCACCCACCGACAATTTGGCCACTTCTCAGGTGTTCCCTGCGTGTGTACTCACACGTGCGCGTGCCCGTTTGCTTCAGGGTGAAGATATTGACACAAATGTTTCAATAATGGATAGCATACTTATGCCGTTG